>JACGAQ010001265.1:0-64970 GCA_014119065.1 Orius insidiosus | reverse complement strand
GTTCAAGCTGAGAAGAGTCGCAGCCTAAGCATAGATCAAGACGCATTTTTCTGGCATTCCATATCTCTTCTAATTCTTCTCGCTGTTTATTCAGACGATCCAACGCCGTTTCAACCGCAGCAACGGATCCAGTCGAATCCATCTCGCTGGTTAACCCAACGCTCCTAAAAACAAAATGTATTAAAACCTATGAGAAATATTAATTTAAAGAATTAGTAAAAATGAAGGTTCATTGGTCCAAAAAACTGAGAAATAAGCTCAAAAATTCTTAAGAAAGTGGTTTGGGGGAAAATAAGGAATATAAAGGCGTTTCCTTAAGTGGGGGGGGGGGGGGGGAGCCCTAAAAATTATTAAAAAATTTCCTAAAAAGAGGTTTGGGGGAAAATAAGGTGAAACGTTTCCTTAAGTGGGGGGGGGGCCTAAAAATTATTTAAAAATTCCCTAAAAAAGTGGTTTGGGGGGAAAATAAGGTAAAGGCGTTTTCCTTAAGTAGGGGGGGAGCCCTAAAAATTAGTAAAGAATTCCCTAAAAAAAGTGGTTTGGGGGGGAAAATAAGGTAAAGGCGTTTTCCTTAAGTGGGGGGGGGGGAGCCCTAAAAATTAGTAAAAAATTCCCTTAAAAAGTGGTTTGGGGTAAATAAGTGGTTTGGGGGGAAAATAAGTGGTCTGGGGGGAAAATAAGGTAAAGGCGTTTTCCTTAAGTAGGGGAGGGGGGGGGCTAAAACTTAGTAAAAAATTCCCTAAAAAAAGTGGTTTCGGGGGAAAAAGGTAAAGGCGTTTTCCTTAAGTAGGGGGAAGGGGAGCCCTAAAAATTAGAAAACAAATTCCCTAAAAAAGTAGTTTGGGGGAAATAAGTGGTTTGGGGGGGGGAATAAGTGGTTGGGGGGGGGAATATAAGTGGTTGGGGGAATAAGGTAAAGGCGTTTTCCTTAAGTAGAAGGGGGGGGGGCTAAAAATTAGTTAAAAAATTCCCTAAAAAAAGTGGTTTGGGGGGAAAATAAGGTTAAGGCGTTTTCCTTAAGTAGAGGGGAGGGGAGCCCTAAAAATTAGTAAACAAATTCCCTAAAAAAATGGTTTCGGGGGAAATAAGGTAAAGGCGTTTTCCTTAAGTAGCTGGTGGGGCCTAAAAATTAGTAAAAAAATTACCTAAAAAAGTGGTTTGGGGGAAAATAAGGTAAAGGCGTTTTCCTTAAGTAGGGGGGGGAGCCCTAAAAATTAGTAAAAAGGGAGGATTACTGATTCAAAAACTGAGAAATAAGCTCAAAAATTCCCTAAAAAAGTGGTTTGGGGGGTAAATAAGGTAAAAAAGGGTGGTAAAATAAGGGATCCTCGACAAAAAAAACTGAGAATAAGTCGGATAAATCTATTTAAAGGGGTTCTTAAAGACGAAAAACCGTAGAAAAATCCCAAAAATCTAGCCACAAGAGGCTTTGTTCAAAAATAATAAATAATGTATACACTTGTCCCTTCCCTAAATCCGGGCTTCTCAAACTTGACCAGTTACCCAAACTAGTTAAACTTTAACCAATCCTCAGCCAATTTCGCTTTTACATGAATATTTGCTTTCTGTATTTGACCGTCTTTCATAAAAGGGGAAAAATGAGGGGGCTTCCTTCGAGGGTGACTTCTACTTCATAAGGAGGGAGTTTTTCGCAATTCTAAGCACAAAGAAATCTTTGCAATAACGTAAGAAATTGTTTTAAATATAATGATTTTATGATTAGAAGGATTTATGTTATCCCTGAGTCATTGTTGACGGATTCCGTCCCCCTAGAGTGTTTCTCTTTTCTGATAACGAGGTATTCATCTTGAGCGTTTTCCCTCCCTTGGGGTCGTTTAGCTAATAACGTCATTTTTCAAAAGATATAAATTATCTAATGTTAAATTACCTTAGTTCTTCGAGAAGTGCTTCACCCTGGGCGATAGTGTTTAGGCAAGCTTCCAATGATGAGATCCTCTGCTGTTTGCTCGCTTCGAGTTGCCTTTCAGCCGCTTCGACCGTATCGGCACCTAGCGCATCGCAGCTTTCGTTCCTCACTTCTTCCAGCCACTGCTCCAACTAAACAAAAGAAACTGTCATGACCATGCGTAACGTAAAAGACGTTAGGGAACCCCTAGATCTTTTATATCCGGGATCATAAGTGAAAAACGGCTCTTCTAAATATTTTATTGACCCTCAATTCCCAACGAAAAAGGGGAGATTCAACCCTTTCTAAACTCCGTTTTCAGATTTTAAATCCTCTATAAACCAACAAAACCGCAAATATTAATTTTCCTTAATTTCCGGGGAGTTCGACGTGAAGGGGAGATAAAAGTCGAACACAAGAAACTTTTCAATAAGTTTGCTCAAGCGTTAGAGATAAAAAGGGTGAAAATAATGAAAAAGTCAAATTTCTTTATTTCAATTTACTATTGATTTAAACATTTCAAGATCAAAGTCATCTTGTTTACATCGTTAAAAAGTTTCGAGGTAAAAAATTTTTTTCAGGCTCAAGTCTACATTTTTTTTATAATAAAAAAAGTTCTTTTTAGGAAGATCCAAGTTTCCTTTGTCGGACAGTCTCTTTCATCCTTTTCAAATTGATATTCGGTTCCCTCTCATAAAATTCAAATAACTTTTTACCCGAGTTAAACCCTGCATTGAAGATAAACTTTATTTAAATTTACTAAAAAAATATGTGCTTTGAGACATGGCCATTTTCGAAAATGCGGTAAAAGGGGTGTTTCTTGGCTGGATGAGGAAAATGCGGTAAAAGAGCTTTCTCGGATGAAGTAGGTAGAAAAAGTTAAAAAAGTACTGGTTGGAGAAAGAACTTCCTTAAATAGAAGTAACAATATAGGAGGGGAAGTATAACTGAGGGGACGAAACGGAGGGGGAAGTGTATGGGAGGGAAGTATAACAGACTGGGAAGTATAAGTCATGGGAAGTATAACAGAGGGGGAAGTATAAGGGAGGGGAAATATAACGGAAGGGGAAGTTTTTTTTTAATTTTCCGAGTTTTTTTTTTGAAAAATTTTCTAAATTTTTTTTTTTCGAAAAATTTTTTTAAGTGTCAAGGTAGAAATAATGGGCTCTTTGGCGGAAGGAAAATATCGGATGAACCGATATATCGGAAGGAAATATCGGATGAACTATATATCAATGAACCGATATCGGAAGGAAAATATCGGTGAACCGATATCGGAAGGAAAATATCGGGTGAACCGATATATCGGAAGGAAAATATCGGGTGAACCGATATATATATCGTGAACCGGAAAAATATCGGGTGAACCGATATATCGAAAGGAAAATATCGGGTGAACCGATATATCGGAAGGAAAATATCGGGTGAACCGATATATCGGAAGGAAAAATCGGGTGAACCGATATATCGGAAGGAAAATATCGGATGAACCGATATATCGGAAGGAAAATATCGGATGAACCGATATATCGGAAGGAAAATATCGGATGAACCGATATATCGGAAGGAAAATATCGGATGAATCGATATATCGGAAGGAAAATATCGGATGAACCGATATATCGGAAGGAAAATATCGGATGAACCGATATATCGGAAGGCAAATATCGGATGAACCGATATATCGGAAGGAAAATATCGGATGAACCGGAATGAATATCGGAAGGAAAATATCGGTACAAATATCGCAATTATCGGAAGAAAAATATCGATATTCCGGTATCGCAACAACCCTAAATTTACAATAACTTCTTTAAGGAAGTTAAAAACTTGACAAAGTTGTAATTTTCGGCCAAAAGAGCGAGTGAATCGTCCGAAATCTTGGGAAAAATGGTTTCAGCGTCGAAAAAAAAAAAAAAAAAAAAAAAAAAAAAAAAAAAAAAAAAAAAAAAAAAAAAAAAAAAAAAAAAAAAAAAAAAAAAAAAAAAAAAAAAAAAAAAAAAAAAAAAAAAAAAAAAAAAAAAACTTCCAAAAATTCGTTAAAAGGGGCGCGGAAAATGGAAAAAAATGGGAAACCCCGACAAAAACTTCCTTAGCGTTCTGCTGTTTTTGTCAACCCCCTTCTTTTAAATATCCAGGCGTTTTCTTCGGTTTTTGGACGAAAAAACCCATATAGTTTGTTTTCTATTGAATCATCCTCAACAAAAGTAGCTTTTCGAGGAGAAATTCTTCCCCCTTCAAGAAAAAAAATTGAAACAAAAAGCGTCTTTTCCATCCAGCGCATTTTTTAATTCGTCGAACGTGACAATTTTCTCCCCTTCGATTCATTAGGATTTTTTCGGATTTGTGAATTTGAAGAGGGGAAAAACGTAATTGCCCCACCGCATGAACCATTTTTCGATAATTTAAAACGATTGCCTAAAAGTGTAATTTATTTCGTCGTAAACGCTGGTTTTAATTAAAGCAGAATATAGTTTCCCACCGGATAAATCTTGTTTATAAAGGATTAGAAAACCTGGGAAGATTTTATAAGCCCGCAGGAATGACGGTCGCTTGGGACACCGCAATCCCTAGTTTATTTCAAAAAGGTTTGACATATGTTATTTTTTCATAAGATGTAAAAATGTATGTATCACATTTGACGGCGATGTAAATGAAGAGGGAGACGAACATGATGTGTATGGATAAAATGATGTAGATGTACAAAGAGTCGTCGAAGAGAAAAAGTTCGAATCCGGCTAGACCGTAGAGAAGGTCGGTCGTACGTTCCAAAAAGCAGATGAGACCAATCGAATATGTTTGAAGCTGCGGAGGACATTGGTAAGCGCAAAATCTCATACCGTAGATGATCTGTATCATGCGGGAAAGCGAGTAGAATATAACTGTTGGAAGGATCCAGAGGAATCTGAAGACTCTGGGAAGAATCAAGGAGTGTATCCTCATTCCTCCAGGTGATTCCGGGTCGAAAAGCAAGACTGCGTATACGCTATCATCCCCGAAGTCGTACGTAAATAAGACTTTCCCCGAAGAATTCGATATCGTATATTCTCCAGCGGTGACGTTCAGCGAATTTAAAGAATCTTCATTTTCGTGTACATCGACGTTATATTCTCGTTGGTCAGCTTTAAAATTCAACGTTGCGTTTTTCGAAGAGTACAAATAAATGATGGGCTTTTCACCTCTGGATCTGTTATGAAAAGTTGCCGTTATGTTTTCGAAGCCGAGCATCCTCATTCCTCCGCCGTCGACGACGAAAACCAAGGATTTTCCGGTCGATCCAAAAAATGAAGTCTTTTCATGAATATTGTAGACTTTGTTGTGAATTTGGACTTCATGTTCAAAAAATTGTTTCCTTGTAGGTTTTATCCTTGAGTACGTCCTCATACCGTATGCCTCCAACGTGGAATCTAGCGATGAGAAAGATGGCGATTTGATTTCCGTAGTCGAATTGAGCATATTGAAAAGCCTCACTTGTCCGAAATTTTCTCTAGGTATTGCCGCCGCAGTTAACTCGATTTTTGTGTGAAGTATAGCACAGCATAAAATGGAAAAACAGAGAAGGATTTCTGCAAATCCGATTTGCTGAAGGTCGCTTCTTAAAATTCTCTTTTTATTGCAAAGTGGGACCAAAAGCAAGAAATAAATGGGTAAAATGATGACACTCGTTATGGAATATAGAGCAGGGAAGTTTTCTATATAAATCCATTTGCTTTTGACCAAATTGATCGCCTGACTGGTCGTTATGAACTCGATGATGATATACATGAAGCCGAAAGGTACGAAGAAGAGGCCGATGAGCATCACGGACCAGAATCTTTCGACGCAGAAAAAAGCCCAATCCGTGAAACTGACCTTTTGGAAGTAATGGAGGTCTCCTTCGTACTTCTCCGTTCGGCTGCAGCAACGGCGTATCTTCCCGAAGGTGATTAAAATGACGGTGAAAATCGGCCTGCATGAAACCCGAGGTGAGAAAAGTTTGTTCGATATGAAAAATAAAATCGTCGTCCTTACAAAAGAGAAAGCGCAATGCCACACGATGTAAAAATAAGCCATCGTTTTATTACCAAAATGACTTTTTAAGATCTGCGCACCTAAAATATAAACGAGAAAAGCTCCCATTACGCACCAAAAAGTCAAAAATAATGTCCTTTCCATGTTCGCGTCAAGTCGGTACTTGATTTGCTCTAAAAAGAAGGAGATCGAAGATGGCAAAAATGCGTAATTGACGGCATAGAGGCAAAAGGCACTCGCCAAGAGAAGATGATCGTTTTCAAAGACAATGTGGCAGATCAAAAACGCGACGGATGTTACAAGAAATAAGATGGAGCCGACGAATTCGATATGGTGTTTTCGAAAAACGGAGTCGGAGATCAAAAAAAGGATGAATCCGAACGTCCAGGCGCCGCTCATCTGAAGAAGGTGTATCGGCATGAACTCAAAATCGGGAAAAAATTGAGGAAGGACTATCTGCTCGGTGAATGATATGGTAGAAACGGTCGAAATGACGATGACGGCGTTTGTAATCAAGGCGACGTGGAATAAAACGCCCGGTGGTTCGGCTTCCTCCTCCGTCGCGTTCGTCAAAGACGGCACTGCTGTGTCTGAACGGTTTCTCATTTTTTACATCAAATAAAGTGTTTACATGTGCTTTTTAATTTTTGAATCATCTGCCAACTCCGAGTTCTTTCACTCAGAGAGCAAAAGAATGCACTTTTATCATCCAGTTTTTTGTATTCCGACCTGTTTTCTATTCATCGCGTGCAGAATGCTAAAATATTAGGACGTATTTCAAGCCCGTTTTTTTATAAAGTTCAACAACTTTGGCAAATAAAAGGGGTGGAAAAGCCAATGGCCTCTGTCCGGGGAAAAGCTTGGAGGGAGGATATGAAGCGAAGAGATGAAGGGCTCAAGGATGAATTAGGCTTTCAAAATAATTTTGTTTCTGGCCATCATTCTCATGGTTCCCTCAACTTTTACACTCTTTCAAGTGTCCACCACAAGAGAAGATATCGACGCTTGCCTTTTACCAGCGTTCTTATTGACCCATCAGTCGGAAACAGAACGCTTCTGATAACTTTCACGACGGTTGCGTCAAGATTCCGAAAGCGTATCAGTGACATGTTAAGCGATCTAATTGAATTAGCAATTTACAATTTTTTGTCGAGTTACACAAAAGCGAATTCCAAGTCGGTCACGGTGCACTTGTCCGCGAGAAGTGTGGAGAATCTGGGAAAGCGAAGGGTGGCATTTTTTTCGCGAATAAAAAGTTTACAAAGGCGGAAGAAAGATGGTAATGGACAGTGGAGAGTAGAAAATTTAAGGGTTGTTTGATGTGGTTTAGGAAAGCATTCTTGACCCGATCCGTGACGAGTTCCTCGCGTGTTGATGATGTCAAATAAGACCGTTTCCCGGGTGCGTGATATCTTCGCGTATCCGGGGTTGGGAGAAGCCGTGTTCCGAATTATAAAGGCAACGTAATTTATTTGACTTATATCCGAACTAACCTCTTTCTCGTGCGTGTAGAAGAGGACGGCGAGGTCCAACCTCCGCCTCCTTTGGTCTACGCGTCCCGCGAACGACGTTACGTGACCTTCGAGCTCCTGCGCCACAGAATAGATCTCTTGCGCGTTACATTCGCCCGTCTGAGCGAGTTCTTCAGCCGCTGAAAGTAACTTCTCCGCGTTTCTGTACGTATTCTGAAAACAAAAAAGAAAAGATGTTATCCTACAATAATCAATAACGTTGAAAAGTCTTCTAACTAGGTCGACATTGAGGTCATAAATGTCATTTTTGACGTCAGGGACGCCGCTTTGAACTTGAATAGGCTCCCATTGTTTATCAAAACCTCTTTTTTTACCCCTACAAAATTCTCTCTCAAACTGAATCGAAGAAAAGCCGTGAACTCCCCCTAATCAAAAATCCTAGATTATCGTGGGGGCGTGCCAAATGGGAAATAGAGGTTATCTCGATACCCTCTTAAGTTTTCCCTTATATTGAACCGACTATTTTAAAAGGCGATACGTGACCTGCTTGATAAATAAACTCCTCGCTTTTGGGGGGTTTGTCAGAGCCGAAAAATTAATGCGAAGACAGGTACGTGATGTTCACATTATCTTGAAATCGAACAAAACCGTCTTGACAGACGACATATGCTCCGAAATGTGAAAACTTCCGGTCAAAAGGGAAGAAAATAATGGGATGAAGAGAAACAATAGAAGACCCCGGAGGGCCTCTTTGGATTTCATTGTCTGTGAGCAACCTCTGTGAAAAAAAACCTTCCTACACGGGACAAACCACGCCTTAATTAATTATGTGAAGCGGAAATCTTTGAGTTTATAAACTTTCTTTGAGGCGTCTTCTACATATACGCCCCTCCAGCGAAAGACCTAAAGGTTCTCTGTAGGGTAAAAACGTAATATCATGTTTGACGGGTTTAATTCAATTATAATCCCCTTTCTTTTCTCCCGGGAGGGGTAGAAAGATTATTGTGAACCCACCTCACACTCTATCATCCTCAAAAATTTATCTCTCCCTTCATCCGATGAAAAGAACTAATCAAAACAGGTGAATCAACATTGTTGTATATGCTGAGGACTTTATCTGATCGTACGCTTCAGTTCTTGCAAAAGAACGGACCGTAAAAGCGCTTGGCGGAAATGAAAATGGGAAGATTTGTCTAGTTTATTTGAAGGGCAGAAGAGGGAACCGAGAGTACAGCAGCATCTTCACTCTTGCTACAAAAGAACGGCCATCTTCGGACTCTAGAAGCGCTTGGCGCAAATGAAAATGGGGAGATTTGTCCGGGACTAGTTAATTTAAAGGCCAGAAGAGAGAACCGAGAGTACTGCAGCTTCTTCACTCTTGCTACAAAAGAACGGCCATCTTCGGACTCTAGAAGCGCTTGGCGCAAATGAAAATGGGGAGATTTGTCAGGGACTAGTTTATTTGAAGGCCAGAAGAGGGAACCGAGAGTGCAGCTTCTTCACTCTTGCTACAAAAGAACAGCCATCTTCGGACTCTAGAAGCGCTTGGCGCAAATGAAAAAGGGGAGATTTGGCAGGGACTAGTTTGTTTGAAGGCCAGAAGAGGGAACCAAGAGTACTGCAGCTTCTTCACTCTTGCTACAAAAGAACGGCCATCTTCAGACTTCAGACTCTAGAAGCGCTTGGCGCAAATGAAAATGGGGAGATTTGTCAGGGACTAGTTTATTTGAAGGCCAGAAGAGGGAACCGAGAGTGCAGCTTCTTCACTCTTGCTACAAAAGAACCGCCATCTTCGGACTCTAGAAGCGCTTGGCGCAAATGAAAATGGGGAGATTTGCCAGGGACATATTTGAAGGCCAGAAGAGGGAACCGAGAGTACTGTACCTTCTTCACTCTTGCTACAAAAGAACGGCCATCTTCGGACTCTAGAAGCGCTTGGCGCAAATGAAAATGGGGAGATTTGCCAGGGACATATTTGAAGGCCAGAAGAGGGAACCGAGAGTACTGCAGCTTCTTCACTCTTGCTACAAAAGAACGGCCATCTTCGGACTCTAGAAGCACTTGGCGCAAATGAAAATGGGGAGATTTGTCAGGGACTAGTTTATTTGAAGGCCAGGAGAGGGAACCGAGAGTGCAGCTTCTTCACCCTTGCTACAAAAGAACGGCCATCTTCGAACTCTTGCGCTAGGCGCAATTGCCAAATGAAAACGAAGATTTGACAGGCCTATTTCTTTCCTATCTTATCATTATGTTTACTTTTAGTCTTATATTTCTATACCAGAACCAAAAGCCAAAGGATTTCATATCATGTTTGATCTCCAGTCCAGAATTAGTCAGCGGCCTGTAACCCCCTTTCGGTAAATATTTGATTTCCAGGCCCAATAAAAGCCGTTATCCCTTCAGGATAATGTTAATATCGTCTCCTGGATGCTCACATTGACTTTCATAGGGTTAAGCCTTTTTACCTGACTCGAATTTTGTGTTCTCTCAGCTGGAAAAAATGGGTTTAGAAAAAGATGGCCGGGTGAGCAGAGGCTATCGTGACGAACCTAAATTGGATTTAGGGAATAAAATTTATAACCTTTGACTCTACAGTTTTTGTATCATTAGGTGTTTCTTATGTCGTATTTGAATTTTAGATTTTTCGTTTTAAGGGTAGAACCCTTGTTTCTTTTAATAAGCCACTCCTTTTTCTTGTTCTCCCTCCCTCTTCAGAAGCCACATTAGTCATCCTCGACGGCCCTTTGGGAACAAATTGTTTACATCCCTTTTTAAAAAATTGTTTATATGAAAAGAATTTTGTGTTTACTCGACGTTTTGTAACAGGTGCCGAGGACTTTTGGGGACCCTTCCGACTATGAATCAGCTTCCCCTACGAATCAAACTGATTAGATACTGACCCTAGACAACATTTTCTTTAATATAATGGCTCCCATCCGACATGGCAATTCTCAAGGAAGTTTAGCCCTGAGAATTAATGGGAAAGGCTCTTTGTTGTTGTTTTAGGGCAAACAGGAAGAGTTATTTTTGATCTTCCGAAACCTTAAAAAAACAATTAGGTCATTTTCCGCTCCATTAAAGGACATCTTTTCACCTTCTTCTTTTTCACCAAAAAACTTTTCAGACAATCTGCACGCTCGGCCGGACTCGAGAGGGCGTAGTTCCGGCGGAAATTAAAAAGATTTTACCTCAAAATGTGGACTTGAAATTGCCAGAAAAAAAACGAGAGCCAAAATCTTAAAATAAACACGTCCTTGAAGATATGGCCAGATTGTAATTTTAGCAACTTTCGAACTTTTCCTGTTTTCAACCCATCGAACGTCAAACTTTTAATAAACAATTTTTAACAAGAGTGGAAGTTGTTATAAATTTTTACAGCGGAAGTCTCAGGATGTTGAAAAATTACTTGATGATTCTAGGGAGTGAGATGACACCCCCGTAATTGAAGGGCGAACATTAAAAATAGAAATGAGTTGTCACTTGATTCTCCTTAACTCCTACTCTCCGTACTTTTAATTTACAAACTCGTTTTCTCGGTAAGATGAGGTTCTGTGTGCCAACTAAAATAACAGAGATATCATTGACTCCTTGGGCTAAAAATTTAAAAATCGGAATAAAAAGGTCCACAAAACCGCCCTATTTTTGTTTTTAAAGTACTGGTTTGAAAAGCTTCCAACGAAAACTTCCTTAAAGAGAAGTAACAATATAGGAGGGGGAAGTATAACGGAGGGGACGTACAACGAAGGGGAAGTATATGGGAGAGGAAGTATAACGGAGGGGAAGTATAAGGGAACGAAAGTATAACGAAGGGGGAAGTATGAGGGAGAGGAAGTATAACGGAGGGGGAAGTTTTTTTTTTTTTCAGAAAAATTTTCTAATTTTTTTGTCAAAAAACTTTCTAAGTTTTTTGTTAATTTTCCGAGTTTTTTTTTTCGAAAAATTTTCCGGGTTTTCTTTTTTAAATTTGTGCTTTTTTTTCTGAAAAATTTTCTAAGTTCTTTTTTTTCGATAATTTTTTTAAGTGTCGAGGTAGAAATAATGGGCTCTTTGGCCTAGGGATGTGCCTCTCGTAATGGGTAGAAGTATAAAATTTCTCCCTACTAAAAAAAAATAATTATTAAAAAGTGGCAACTTTTTACACCAAAAATTCGTAAAAAATATAAGGAGTCATTGGTGAAGATTTGGTGAAAATCGGTTCAAAACTGTGGCCGTAAAGTGTTCCGGAAAAATGCTACGGCCGGCCGGCACCACAGACAAACTTGAGATCGGTAAAGATCAATATTCGATTTGACCTTCCGGGGTTTGGAAGACCCTTCCCCAAAAACCCAACGTAATTCTTTAAGGAAGTTAAAACATTGGAGAACAAGAGCTACCTGTATTTACATTTTACCTGCACTTAAAATGGAAAAAAGGAGACCTTTCACGTTCGGCACCAAACAGACAACTGAAACAACCCCTCAAATCATCCCCCTTTTTTCTCGTTACTTAAAGGGGACTCTTTATTTTTAGTTCAATTTGTGCCTGTTGCATTTTAAAAAGTGATGCGGGTCGTGGGTGCAGATGTGACCTTAGGCGTGGTGTTAAAAGAAAAAGTAATTGCTTGTAAAGAGGTTTTTTTAAACAAAGAAATTTTACGTTTTTTGGTTTTTTTTTTTCTTCTGTGGAAGACCCGCGGCTGCCTCTAATTACAGAGACCCCCTTCAGACTATAAATTTTTCAATGTCGCCCTCGGTAAACGAACCTTTTTTCAAGATAAAAATGATTTTTGAACGGCCCTTAAAGGGACTTAAAAGGGCCCAAAAGGGGGGATAAATCCGTTTACCTCTGGAAAAAGACAAGAATATTAGTCAATTGTCAAGGGCGGAAAGATGGGAAACGGTTCAGATAGAAACGTAGAAACAAGAATCCTATTTTCTTCCACACGTGATCGCTCAGAACCGAAATAGACACGAATCTTTACAAATTGCATCAAACCAAAGAAGGGAAACATTTGAAAAATCGAAGGAATCACGAAGGTGAAGAAAACCACTTTCTCTCTGAGAAGCAGGTTTGTTAAGTGATTTGCAAATGTCTCACTGATCATTTTTTTAGTACAAAGTGCGCTTTGAAGTCTAAAGACAGTAAAATCTTTTCCAAAAAGGCTAAACTGTCAGAAAAATTACAGTCTAAAAGCAATCTGGCAACACTGATTAAGTTGGTCAACGTTGTAAATATAGAAACAGTGCAATAACCTAATGTACTGATTAAGTTTTATCGAGGGTTTTAGTGAATCAAACCGTCTGAAATATTACAGTCTAAAAGCAATCTGGCAACACTGATTAAGTTGGTCAACGCTGTAAACATAAAACAGTACAATAACCTACTGTACTGCCCAATGCTCATTATAAATCGAAGCCATATTTTTTTAGTACAAAATGCGCTTTGAAGTCTAAAGACAGCAAAATCTTTTCCAAAAAGGCTAAACCGTCAGAAAAATTACAGTCTAAAAGCAATCTGGCAACACTGATTAAGTTGGTCAACGTTGTAAATATAGAAACAGTGCAATAACCTACTGTACCGATTAAGTTTTATCGAGGGTTTTAGTGAATCAAACCGTCTGAAAAACTACCAAAAATTACAGTCTAAAAGCAGTCTGGCAGCACTGATTAAGTTGGTCAACGCTGTAAACATAGAAACAGTACAATAACCTACTGTACTGCCGAATGCTCATTATAAATCGAAGCCTTAGTTTTTAGCACAAAAACTTTTTAGTACAAAATGCGCTTTGAAGTCTAAAGACAGTAAAATCTTTTCCGAAAAGGCTAAACTGTCAGAAAAATTACAGTCTAAAAGCAATCTGGCAACACTGATTAAGTTGGTCAACGTTGTAAATATAGAAACAGTGCAATAACCTACTGTACTGATTAAGTTTTATCGAGGGTTTTAGTGAATCAAACCGTCTGAAAAACTACCAAAAATTACAGTCTACATAAAAGCAGTCTGGCAGCACAGATTAAGTTGGTCAACGCTGTAAACATAGAAACAGTACAATAACCTACTGTACTGCCCAATGCTCATTATAAATCGAAGCCATATTTTTTAGTACAAAATGCGCTTTGAAGTCTAAAGACAGTAAAATCTTTTCCGAAAAGGCCAAACCGTCAGAAAAATTACAGTCTAAAAGCAATCTGGCAACACTGATTAAGTTGGTCAACGTTGTAAATATAGAAACAGTGTAATAACCTACTGTACTGATTAAGTTTTATCGAGGGGTTTAGTGAATCAAACCGTCTGAAAAACTACCAAAAATTACAGTCTAAAAACAGTCTGGCAGCACTGATTAAGTTGGTCAACGCTGTAAACATAGAAACAGTACAATAACCTACTGTACTGCCCAATGCTCACATATTTTTTTAGTACAAAATGCGCTTTGAAGTCTAAAGACAGTAAAATCTTTTCCGAAAAGGCTAAAACGTCAGAAAAATTACAGTCTAAAAGCAACCTGGCAACACTGATTAAGTTGGTCAACGTTGTAAATATAGAAACAGTGTAATAACCTACTGTACCGATTAAGTTTTATCGAGGGGTTTAGTGAATCAAACCGTCTGAAAAACTACCAAAAATTACAGTCTAAAAACAGTCTGGCAGCACTGATTAAGTTGGTCAACTCTGTAAACATAGAAACAGTACAATAACCTACTGTACTGCCCAATGCTCATTATAAATCGAAGCCATATTTTTTAGCACAAAAACTTTTTATTACAAAATGCGCTTTGAAGTCTAAAGACAGCAAAATCTTTCCCAAAAAGGCTAAACCGTCAGAAAAATTACAGTCTAAAAGCAATCTGGCAACACTGATTAAGTTGGTCAACGTTGTAAACATAGAAACAGTGTAATAACCTACTGTACTGATTAAGTTTTATCGAGGGGTTTAGTAAATCAAACCGTCTGAAAAACTACCAAAAATTACAGTCTGGCAGCACTGATTAAGTTGGTCAACGCTGTAAACATAGAAACAGTACAATAACCTACTGTACTGCCCAATGCTCATTATAAATCGAAGCCATATTTTTTTAGTACAAAATGCGCTTTGAAGTCTAAAGACAGCAAAATCTTTTCCAAAAAGGCTAAACCGTCAGAAAAATTACAGTCTAAATGCAATCTGGCAACACTGATTAAGTTGGTCAACGTTGTAAACATAGAACAGTATCTACTGTACCCAATGCTCATCATAAATTGAAGCCATATTTTATTATTTAACAAAGAATTTTAAAATAAAACACTGATTATTATGGTTTTTTCTCTCTCTAATTAAGTAAGCAAAATGAAAAGCGTTTTAAAGACCGAAAGTGTTGGAATAGAGCCAATTTTTTGAACATCCTCAAAAAGAAGTTGTAAAACCCTCCATACGTTTCTTGCAGTTTTATCTAGGGGTTTAGTGAATCAAAAATGTCAGCCTTTTCGTCCGCTGAATCGATCTCTATTCGGTGAAGCGTAATCTCGAAGATGGAGACGGGAAGAAAAAAAAAACCGCAAGGGAAAACTTTCCAATTTTTACCTTCTTAGAGCGTGTTATACTAAACCGATTAGACCCCGAGGTTCATGAAATACTTACCCTTTTGTTTTAACGCTGACGTAACTAGAAGAAGATCGTATTGCGTTACGCAAGGACATCTTAAATAAGCATTATTTTCTGATAAGTTTTATTTTTCAATTTTTTTCTAAAACCATGAAGAACTACAGAAGGTAATTAAGGTCTTAATAGGTTGTCCAACTTAAACAGAGGAATAAATAAAAAAATTAGGATCCCAGACTTCCCACTTGAAATCAGATTAACCCCGATACTTCCCTCGATGAATCATTTATAATCTACTTTCTTTCAATACGACTTTAATGCAGATTCATTCGCCGTAAAGGGGGATTTTAAAATTCCGGAGGGGGTTCCCATGTGTCCCCAAATAATCACTTTCTGATAGATTTTACTTTCTATAATAAAAAAAACCTGAAACCCAACACTGATGAACTGGAGAAAGGAAACTTTTGATTTTGGAAGATCCTAAGATTTTAATTTGAGTTCGCCGACTGGTAATTACAAGGCCTTGATAATTCAGGATCTCCCACGCGGTTGTTTGAATAAATTATAGGAAAAACCGTTGTGCCAATTCTTATTTTTAAAAAAAATTTATTTTTTCGAAGAGACGCCTACGATTTTCAATTATTACCTTAAGAGACATTCAAAAAAAGGTCTATTCAATGTTAATTTTTTTCCGGTTCGTTTTATGTGAGGAATTCTGATTGATTATGAACACCTGATCTTTGGGGAAGTTTAATTTTACAGCGCTTTTCCCTCTCGCGGCCATTTTGAGGTTGACGACCTCGCACAACCCCCGGGAGCTTGTTCGCATCCCGGCCGCCTCCAACAGGGAAGCTCAGAATGAAATATTTTAGACACTCCGGTAGTTTAGAATGCAGGAAACTAATAAATTTTCTTCAATTTTAAAAAAACCTTCCTTGAAACTCTCCTCAAACAAAAGGATACCTTGAATTTAAGATACTGACCTAAATTTTTTTTTCTCTATTTTTGACAAAATCTGTTTTTTCGTCAATGTTAGATGTTTATTTTTTTCAAACTTTTTCCTTGAGCTCCCCACCTCTTAAGACAAGTTTCCTAAAATGGCTTCCAAAACCTTCACCTACTGACAAAATCAAACCAATTTTTTCTTATATTTTTCAAACTTTTTCTCCTATTCGAAGTGAAATTTTTCTGTTGTAAAACAGGTTGCCCTTTTTTTTATTTAAAAAAACGTGTATCACCCTAGTGGCCCCTTTCTAGACGAACGTAAACCGAGTTTTAATGACTGGACGATTTGAGATTTCTCTTTTTTAAAAACATGTTTTTCACATATGAACAATCTAATTTTCACGTCAAAATTTTTGGGTCATGTTAAGTCAGGTCAGAATTAACAGTGTTGCCAAGTATACTATAACCATAAATAGAACCTCGACAAGCTACCGCTGTAGCCATCATCATTAAGGCTAATGAAGATTAAAACTTATGATTTTATCCGAAAAAACGGTGCCAGATGACGCCATTCCTTCATTCATAAACGCTATCTCTACAGACTTTTTTTGAGTGGGATTACGGAAATAAAGATGGTCACGAGTGCCCTTGAAAATTATGCCTTCGATTTTCAAGGATATAACGGACAAAAAAAACCTTTATTTCGAATCTTGATATTTTAAAAAAGCGTCTTTTCTTGAATAATGGGGAAAATGTCATTCTAATGTCAGACAAATCTCAAAGGGACTTTTTCTTCCATATAACTTTTATTAAAAAGAAGTCTTCTCCCCCTTTTATAAAGGCATTGTTGGAATACACATGGTTTTTTTTCCCTTTTTTTTCCTCTCCGCGCCCCCTCCAAGATTTCCCAGCACAGCGAACAATTAGTCATTTGAACGGTTTATCTTGGCGTCAATCAGGATAAAAAATGAGCTCTGGGAGGTAGAAAGGGATGAAAAGTTGGGGTTTTGCATGAAAAAAAGAATGAGAAACACTATTTTACGTTTAAAGGACAACGGGAGACGTAAATGAGAAACGTTTCTACCCTAAAAGGGAGGCCATTTAATCCCAACCCCCGAAAATTAACATACAGTCTCAAAATCCTCCCTTCTAATTAAAAGACAGAGAGGAAATCTGATTAAATTAGATCAAAAGTTTAAAAAATTGCATAAGGCCTTTCGTGAAAAGTATTAAACTCTACAAAGCGGCAGTGAACGGACTCGATCGGATAATACGGTCTAGGAACGCGGATTTTATTTCTAAAATCTTGTCGATAAAATTCTAAGGCGGATTAGACCTCTAGAACGTTTTTTTTCAAATTCAACAGTGTTGCCAAGTATATTATAACCATAAATAGAACCTCACTTAATTAAAGTACTTTCCCATATTTGAGCACTAAAAATCATCTAAATTTTTTTTTTTAAAAAGCTCATTTTCGTTGTTTTGGCAATCTTTAAGCGGTTTAGGAAGCCTTCGGAAAATTGAGATAAACGTTTAAATTTAAAATTACATTATGGATCCGCTTTCACCTAGCAAAATAGTTCAATTAGACAAAAAAAAATATTTACGGGGAAAAACATAGAAATTTTTTTTCTTAATATAAGGAAGTCAAACAATCGTGCGATATAATGGATTTTTTTCCGTGACTTTCACTTCTTTTCCCCGTTTTTTTCATTCCATCTCTAAAATTATCCGCGGAGATGATCAATGAAAACAATGAAAGGTTGCGTAACGGTAGTCGGGAGATTTATTAATAGAATCGGTTCGAAAAGTTTCAGAAAAAACGGGAGAAAACGTGCTTTACGCTCAGGATCACGTTTTTTCCCCTTAACGCGTGGTTGGAAACGGCTTAAGCATTTAGAAAAGTGGACGAACGCATTTTCAAACTAAAAAAAACTGAAATTTAGGAGGGGCCACTAGGACAGATTTCAGTGTATAATTTACAACATGGCTAACCTCAAAGGTCAAAGCGTGGTGAAACTAAGTTAGTACATGTTGCCACTTGCATAATATGGATTAGAGAAAATGAAGAGTAACTTGATTTTTTAATCCTTTGAGATTTCAGTAATGAAAATGTTGAATTAATTTAATTATCTTAATTTTTTCCTTGGGAAAAAAGGGAGGCCCTCAAAGAAGAGAAAATTAAATGGGATTTCAAAGGGATGAACTCGATAAGGGTCATGACCTCCAGCGAAAAACCCTGACCTTACAACCATTACGCTTTCCACGTTTTATTGGGGGGGAAACTGAAATTGCGGAAGGGCCACTTTGCGGTTTTAAAATTAATGAAAAAATGGCGAAAGGACGAGCGCTATGACGACATGCATTAAGTGCGAAAGCTACGTCTGCATTTTTGTTATTTCAAATAAGCGATTGGGAAAAATTGGAGGCTGATTTCATGACTCATGATGATAAAAATATGAATGCCTTACACGTTTTTGAGATAAAGAGGGTGGGATTAGTAAGCAATAAATTGACTACTTTATTTGCACTTTCAAAATCGGAAAAATATACGTTTTTAAATGTTTTCTTGGCTGTACGCTAAAACTGGGCTACGCAGATTTTTTTCCGACAAAATTCATTGAAAGCCACCAACTGTGCACATACTTCCTGCATTCAATTGAGGGAATTTTAAAAATGTTGAAATTATAGGATTTCAGTAAATCAATGTTTTTTATTAAGTTATTGAATGAGAAGTTAAGAGAGTCTTGGCATTACGACATTTGGGCACGACTGTCACTCGCGGGTCAAGGCTTGAAACACTTTCATTTTTGATAAGGTTGGCAAACATGGGTTTTTAAAAAATGCAGACGGTTCGGTGAGTTAGTTGTTAAATCTTTTCCCCTTTTGTTGAAGACTCACCGAGCTTCGTGTGACAATGGTTTCTTGGCGCCTGTAAACGGACACGGACCTAAAAGTCGTCCCCGTCACAACTCTCGTCCTTTTAGGGTACATTGACACATCTATACCTTTTTAAAAAGGGATGAATTTTCTTTTTTCCCGCTGGCTTCACTTCTTTCAAGGAAAAATAAACGGGAGGGGAGTACACAGTATGTGACGAAGGTCGAGCACAAACTGAGCCGGGAGGACCAGCGCCGGATCAAAACAAGCCCGCCTCTCACACTTTCAACCTCCTCTCCCCCACCAAAATCGAATTGCGCCGGGTAGGAAATGCAGAAAATCATAATCATCAACAATTTCACTTTAACCTACAAACCAAATTTACATACGTGTTAAATCGCCATTTCTAGAAGAAAGGGAAAAATCATTGGCCGCCATGAAATGACATGTTTTGACTTGTCTAAAATAAAAATGTTGACAAAACCTATTGGCCATTAACAGAAACTAGATACACAGATGATTCATCACAAAAATATCCCTTCATTAATTAAAAAAAATATCACTAATTACATACATAATAAAATCATGTTAAATTTCTAGAAGAAAGAAAGGGAAAAATCTTAAGCCCGCCATGAAATGACATGTTTTGACTTGTCTAAGATAATAAAAATGTTTGAGCAAAACCTATTGGCCATTAACAGAAACTAGATACACAGATTCATCACAAAAATATCCCTTTACACTATCAATATCTATTATCTATTATCACTCTAATTTCACTATCACTCTAATATCTATTATCACTCATTTACATACGTGTTAAATCGTGTTAAATTTCTAGAAGAAAGAAAGGGAAAAATCATAAGCCCGCCATGAAATGACATGTTTTGACTTGTTAAGATAAAAAAATGTTTGAGCAAAACCTATTGGCCATTGACAGAAACTAGATACACAGATAGATTCATCACAAAAATATCCCTTCACACTATCAATATCATTAATTTAAAAAAATATCACTACATAAGTCGTTAAATTTCTAGAAGAAGAAAGGGAAAAATCGTAAGCCCGCCATGAAATGACATGTTTTGACTTGTCTAAGATTAAAAAAATGTTTGAGCAAAACCTATTGGCCATTAACAGAAACGAGATACAGAGATTCATCACAAAAATATCCCTTCATTAATTAAAAAAAATATCACTAATTACATACAAATTATAATCATAAATCATGTTAAATTTCTAGAAGAAAGAAAGGGAAAAATCTTAAGCCCGCCATGAAATGACATGTTTTGACTTGTCTAAGATAATAAAAATGTTTGAGCAAAACCTATTGGCCATTAACAGAAACTAGATACACAGATTCATCACAAAAATATCCCTTTACACTATCAATATCATCTATTATCACTCTAATATCACTATCACTCTAATATCTATTATCACTCATTACATACGTGTTAAATCGTAAAATTTCTAGAAGAAAGAAAGGGAAAAATCATAAGCCCGCCATGAAATGACATATTTTGACTTGTTTAAGATAAAAAAATGTTTGAGCAAAACCTATTGGCCATTGACAGAAACTAGATACACAGATTGATTCATCACAAAAATATCCCTTTACACTATCATATCATTAATTTAAAAATATCACCAATTTCATAGGTGTTAAATCGTGTTAAATTTCTGAAAAAACCAAGGGAAAAACATAGCCCACCATGAATAACATGTTTTGACTTGTCTAAGATAATAAAAAATGTTTGACAAAACCTATTGGCCATTAACAGAAACTAGATACACAGATTGATTCATCACAAAAATATCCCTATACACTATCAATATCAATTAAAAAAAATATCACTAATTTACATACGTGTAAAATCGTGTTAAATTTCTAGAAGAAAGAAAGGGAAAAATCATAAGCCCACCATGAAATGACATGTTTTGACTTGTTTAAGATAAAAAAATGTTTGAGCAAAACCTATTGGCCATTGACAGAAACTAGATACACAGATTGATTCATCACAAAAATATCCCTTTACACTATCAATATCATTAATTAAAAAAATATCACCAATTTTCATACGTGTTAAATCGTGTTAAATTTCTAGAAAAAAAACCAAGGGAAAAATCATAAGCCCACCATGAATGACATGTTTTGACATGTCTAAGATAATAAAAAATGTTTGAACAAAACCTATTGGCCATTAACAGAAACTAGATACACAGATTGATTCATAAAAATATCCCTTTAGAAACAATTCTTAGCTTGCCTAACTGTGTTTTAAGTTTTTAGGGTAGAATATCATTTTTTCTCCCGTTTTTTGCTTCAGTACTTTTTTACTTCAGTAAAATATCATTTTCCCCCCGTTTTTTGCCAATTATCTCAGAAAATGTTGCTTTTAGGTGAAAATAGAGTAAATAAAAATTGTAGCTGACAAAATTTTCTACAAAAAAAGTTTTTATACGTTTTTGGCGTAAGACCAATAGTTTAGGACCCAAGAGGAGTTTTGGATTTTAAAAAATGGTTTTTATGCAATAAATTTTTCTATAAAAAATTACTGTGGAAAGTGTATTAATTTTTTATGGTCCTACTTCAGTAGAATATCATTTTTCCCCCGTTTTTTGCCAATTATCTCAGAAAATGTTGCTTTTAGGTGAAAATAGTCTAAATAAAAATTGTAGCAGACAAAATTTGCTACAAAAAAGTTTTTATACCGTTTTGGCGTAAGATCAATAGTTAAGGACCTAAGGCGTTTTGGATTTAAAGTATGGTTTTTGGCAATAAATATTTCTATAAAAAATTGTTGTGGAAAGAGAATTTTGACTTTTTTAAAATGGCTTTTAGAGTTTAATTTTATAAAAGTTTACGGAGTTATCTTTGTGGTTTGAAAGCAATTTGGTGAACCAATATTGACCAACTCCACTTATAAAAAAAAATTACCTGGGCAACGTTTTCAAAGTGTTCATGGCTTTTTGATAGACCCTGGACTTCTGAAGGTTACGTCCAACTCCAGTGTTTTTCCTTAAGAAAACTTCTCCATGATTTGCTAGCCAATCAAGCACCTAAGAAACGTTTTAAAAAACAGTTTTTTGAAAAAGGTATTTATACTTGTTTGACATCCTCTTGAAAAAGACGTAAAGCGAGCCTCTGATGGAGCTTGATTTTTTTGGAATGCCAACGATGTTCAAGAGATCGATGATGGTTAAGTATTTGATGAATCACAGCCAAAACGTGAGAGGCGCCTTCGGAATAATCAGCAGCCGGATTGCTTCCTCCTCCGCCTCTCCGGCTGCTTGACGAACTAGTATCCGAACCAGCAGTATTATTGTCCTAAAATATCCCCAATTAATAATAAAAAATTTAAAAAATTAAAAAAATGTGCTGTTATTCGGAAAGTGCCTGAAAAAAATTCCCCTCCACCATTCATGCGAGTTTTAGGTTAGAAAAGGTGAAACAGCCCTAAAACTTACATCTTGTGCTTTAACTCTTCGTCTTGCACTCTAGATAAAAATTTAGAATTAAAAATAAAGCCCCAAAAAAAGAATTTTTCCATTTTTACGTACATGTTTTCTGTTATGTTCCATTCCAGGTTGGTTGCAAACTTGAACCAAATGATCCAATTGGTATAAAAGCTTCTTGCTAGTGCTATGGACCTGAGAAAAAAAAGCAATCAACGCCACCGAAAAAAGTTAGTTTTTAATATTCTAGAGAAATAAAGGTTTTTTTCCCCAAAACCACCGAAATTCCGTCAACCGAAGCTTTTTTGATTGTTTTATTGGACATACAATAATTTGATTGGTGGAATATCGTAGGAGCGGCGCAGTACTCGGTGGTGGCGGGAACTCGAGGCAGACTTGGACCAGCAAGTCGAGGCCGTTTAAGAGCGATTGGTACGAGTTGTAAACCTGTGCATTTTTTATTTTTTTATTATGAAATATTTTATACTTTTTAGCCGAAAACCTGAATTTCTGAATTTCCCCCAAGAAAAAAGGGTTATGAGCTCAAAATTTAGCCAAAAATAACTTAAGAAAAGTAACAGGTTAAGCAACGCTCCCTGGACTGAAAGTTGCTGGTTACGCTACTGCTATATTTTGGACAAATTTTGAGCACAAAAAACCCCATAAATTAGCAATAATAACCTCAGTATAAGCTTGGCACATAGATTCATATAAATTTTGATGTTGGTGTATAGAAGTTTCAAGTAAAATAATCTCCGAGGGTATTGTCGTCGTTTCGCAAGCTTGATTCCACGAACTGACACTTTCCACATACTAAAAATTAAAATTGAAATAAATACAATTAAAACTATAAATATACTTGTTCAGCTTTATGATGAAAAAGTACAGAAAGCGCTAAAACGGCGGTTCTTTCGTCGAGACCGGCTGCAAATTCTTTCCACGCACGGTCCAAGCGATTCGCCACCGTTCTAATATGCGTCGCCGCATAATGACCGCCTTCCATCATTCTTGTCGCAACCGCCAATATTCGATTTATGTTCACATACACATTCTAAAAAATTTTTAAATTAAAATAAAATAAAAAGTGTTTTTACCATTGAACTTCTTGTAAAATGATTATGTTCATCTTGTAATTCTTTAGCTAAATTATAAGAATGTCCTATTTCTACGTAATTCATTAAGAAAACATCTCTATTATGGCATATCCAGTCAAACATCTGAAAGAAAAAAATAGTAAAATGCTTAAAGAATATAAATTTAGAACCTTTTCGCAGTCTTGTTCGAATAGTCTTAATTGAAAGCATTGATCCAATTTTAATTTTTTGTGTTGCCACAATTGTAGAAGGTGAGCTTGTGAGGATCTAATGGTGTCTAAATTATTAAGTATTTGGGGTACGGACGCTTGAAGATCGGGGTTTGTCATGCTTGCTTCGCTGTCCCGTCCGGAATATCCGCTGTCGTAGCCGCTACCGGTGTCACCCGAAAGCCTGAAAGCAAAATTTGTCTGGTCAAAAATGGCTTAAAATTGTAGATGTTCCTTAATAAGATCCGCAAAACTCACAAAATTCTGATAATAATGAATAATGATAAAACAGGAACATCCAAAATTAGAAAGAAAAGTGGACACAAATCAAAAGTGGCAAAAACAAAGAAAAACGCCAAAATGGGGGGGGGGGGGATTTTTTAGGCCAAAAAAAACTGGAAAACGAAGGTCTTTTAGCTAAACAAGATGGAAAACGATGAAAAATTGGGTATAAAGGGAGTTTAAGGACAAGAAACCAAGAAAAACTCCCAAAACTACGTGGTAAAATTAGGTTTTTTAGCCTAAAAACAGATATTAACGCCCAAAAATTTGGTGTATTAACCAAAAAGGCGAGATGTTTTCAAATAACTTAAAGAATCACCTCAAAAAGGGCATTTATTGCCCATAGATGAGATTAGTAGGGGTAAACGTGGCAAAAACCAAGAAAAACGCCAAAAATGGGGGGGGGGAGATTTTTTAGGCCAAAAAAACCGAAAAAAGGAGGTCTTTTAGGCCGGCCGCACACTGGAGCCGACTAGGCGCGACTGCGACTACGCACTACCAAGTCGTGCGTTCAGGTCGTACGCTTCCCTCGCACACTGGAGCCGACTGATCGTATGAAAATTCAGATTTCTAAGATTTCAAATTTCAAATTTTTCCGTTATTTCCGCATGAAAAAGGAAACATTTTACTACATTTGGAAAATGTTAAGGAGGATTTAAGAAAGACATTCTTTCTTTACATTTTTTTTCTTTTACATTTCTTTACATTTTTTCTTTACATTCTTTACATTTTTGGTCCCACAAGCACTCAGCATTTTGCACAAGAGAAATGAGCTTTTCGGTATACATAATAATTAATAATTCACTCAGAAAATGCAAAAATCGCATGCGACCTGCGACAAAATCCAAACAAGTTTGGATCGAGTCGTAAGTCGGATGTGAACGCACGTGTACGCACGACTGAGTCGGTTGCAGTGTGCGAGGTTCCATTTAATTGTTAATGTTAGGATCTCTAGAGCGAAGTCGTACGACTTCGTACGACTCCGAGTCGCACGTAGTCGGCTCCAGTGTGCGGACGGCCTTAGCTAAACAAGAAGGAAAACGATGACAAATCAGTTATAAAGGGAGTTGAAAGTCGATAAACCAAGAAAAACGCCCAAAACTACATGGTAAAATTAGGTTTTTTAGCCTAAAAACAGATATTAACGCCCAAAAATTTGGTGTATTAACCAAAAAGGCGAGATGTTTTCAAATAACTTAAAGAATCACCTCAAAAAGGGCATTTATTGCCCATAGATGAGATTAGTAGGGGTAAACGTGGCAAAAAACAAAAAAAAAAAAAAAAACGCCAAAAATGGGGGGGGGGGGGAGATTTTTTAGGCCAATAAAACCGAAAAAAAGAAGGTCTTTTAGCTAAACAAGATGGAAAACGATGACAAATCTGGTATAAAGGGAGTTGTAAGGCCAATAAACCAAGAAAAAACGCCCAAAAATACGTCGGAAAAATTAGGTTTTTTAGCCTGAAAACAGATATTAACGCCCCAAAATTTGGTGGATTATCCAAAAAGGCAAGATGTTTTCAAATGACATAAAGAATCACCTCAAAAAGGGCATTTATTGCTCAAAGATGAGCTTAGTAGGGGTAAACGTGGCAAAAACCAAGAAAAACGCCATAAATGTGGGGGGGGGGAGATTTTTAGGCCAAAAAAACCAAAAAAAAGAAGGTCTTTTAGCTAAACAAGAAGGAAAACGATGACAAATCTGTTATAAAGGGAGTTGTAAGGCCAATAAACCAAGAAAAACGCCCAAAATACGTCGGAAAATTAGGTTTTTTAGCCTGAAAACAGATATTAACGCCCCAAAATTTGGTGGATTATCCAAAAAGGCAAGATGTTTTCAAATGACTTACAGAATCACCTCAAAAAGGGCATTATTGCTCAAAGATGAGCTTAGTAGGGGTAAACGTGGCAAAAACCAAGAAAAACGCCATAAATGTGGGGGGGGGGGAGATTTTTTAGGCCAAAAAAACCAAAAAAAGAAGGTCTTTTAGCTAAACAAGAAGGAAAACGATGACAAATCTGTTATAAAGGGAGTTGTAAGGCCAATAAACCAAGAAAAACGCCCAAAAATACGTCGGAAAATTAGGTTTTTTAGCCTGAAAACAGATATTAAGGGTATATGAAAGGCAAAGCTCCCGGGCTACTTCTGCCGCTAGATGCCGTTGACTTTCACGGAAATAGTTCAGGCGTCTAACGCTGGGTGAAATAGCTGAACTGCGAAGTGACAGGGTTATAGAAATCTGTTCAACCGTCCTCGAATTTTACCGCCAAATACAAAAATGAATTCATTTTACATTTTCTTACGCTATTTATATTTTAATCCGATCATATTTTCAAATGACACTAGTTTTTCTTTTCTTTTCTAATTTTGTCTATTAATATTCGTATAGATAGATAGAAAGACATATCGTCCTAAAAATATGTGGAAGTAATGTAATCTCATCCGAAAGTGTTCTCATCCTAACTAACGCACAAAATTCATTGCTGCGGCGGCGTTCCACTACAGAGAGTTTTAAACTATTTTTTTTAGCGTACCGAGCTTATTATATGTCCCGGGGCCAACAGGGTGAGCACATCCGTATCAAAGACTCCTAGGTGAATCATCCAGGATTCACGCCTCCGGGGGCGGCAGTTAAGTAGTGAAAAAATCCGCTCTAGCTATCGGAAGGGAAAAAAAAACCTTCCGCCCTAGCGAAGGTCAAGAAAATGTTATTAATAGCATTCTAGAGTAGCCCACCCCTGTCCCCGCCTCCGGGGGCGGCAAGAAATATAAAATCCGTTCTAGCTATCGGAAGGGAAAAAACCTTCCGCCCTAGCGAAGGTCAAGAAAATGTTATAAATAGCATTCTAGGGTGAAAATACTGGGTGAAAATTTGGTAAAAATCGGACAGGCGAAAAAAAATTTGATCTACAGACAGAAAATCGGATTAACGGTTCGGCCGCAGCGAATTTTTTAAAATTTCAAACAGACATATCTCCGCCATTTTTTCGAAATTCAAAAATCCCCCTCGTTACATTCTTCTTCACTGGCTAAAGAAATTTGGTGAAAATCGGATGAAAATTGTGGCCGTAAAGTGTTCCGGAAAAAAAATGCTACGGCCGGACAGCGGACGGCCGGCCGGCACCACAGACAAAGTTGAGACCGGTAAAGATCAATATTCGATTTGACCCTCCGGGGTCTGGAAGACCCTTCCCAAAAACCCGACGTCGAGGGTATCGCAATAACTTCTTTAAGGAAGTTAATAAAACAATAAAAATAAATAAATATAAAAAATAAAAAATAAAAATAATTCACATTATTGGGGTTACTCTCCGTTCGGATATAATATCGAGATTCGAGAAAAGGGTTTTTAAAAGTCGTTTTAGTTTTTTTAGTCGTTTTTAGTTTTAGTTTTAGTTTTGAAAAGTAAATAAATCCCTGGGCGTGGTGGCGAGGGGGAGGAAGGTCGAAGGTCAAACAGCTAAAATGTAGTAAAACTAGAGAGGGTCCGTAAAAAATATTCTGGAGGACTGGTTCCAAATAACAACACCGGAACGCCACCGCGCGGATCCTTTTTCTTCTCTCGTATTCGGCAATTATCTCCGGGAGTACTGAACCGATTTTGGATTTTTTAAATCAATTTTGTTTTTTAATCCATAAGGAATATGCCGATGTCGTGAAAAATTAAAATTTTTATTTTCATTAGAAAATAGAAAATCTATCTTTATAAATAATTAACTTAATTTCATTATCTCTTCATTCGCTTATAGAATTATTAAAATAAGGAATTTTAAAAAAAAATTTCACGAAAAAATATGATTACAGCCGGAGATTTTTACAGAATACGAAACATAGGCACCTTTCACCCGGCCTTAACGCCCCAAAATTTGGTGGATTATCCAAAAAGGCAAGATGTTTTCAAATGACTTAAAGAATCACCTCAAAAAGGGCATTTATTGCTCAAAGATGAGCTTAGTAGGGGTAAACGTGGCAAAAACCAAGAAAAACGCCAAGAATGGGGGAGGGGAGTATTTTTTAGGCCAAAAAAACTGAAAAAAAGAAGGTCTTTTAGCTAAACAAGATGGAAAACGATGACAAATCTGGTATAAAGGGATTTTTAAGGCCAATAAACCAAGAAAATCGCCCAAAAATAAGAGGAAAAATTAGGTTTTTTGGCCTAAAAACAGATATTAACACCCAAAAATTAGGTGTATTAACCGAAAAGGGAAGTGTGTTCAAATGACTTAAAGAATCACCTCAAAAAGGGCATTTATTGCCCTTAGATGAGATTATTAGTTTTTTTTTTTTTTTAAACTTTAAGTCTGACAATAGACTTCCTCAAATCATTTTCCAATTTTAAATAATTGTTTTATGAAGGTGACAGAATTAAATGCGTATAAAAATTAATATTTTACGCTCATTTAAATGTCGCAATATGCGATTAAACTCAAAAATGCATTTCTGGAAAAAGCTGCTAGTTCTTTTAATTGTTTTTAGTACTTTAACTATAATAATTATTTATTTACATTTAAAAAGCCATACAAGTTTGTGCAAAGAATATAATTCTCCAGACGATTTTGATGGATTTGACAACGAAACCGGGGTCGAAAATGGATGCGAAATTGTTCCAAATTATGTTCATTTTGTGCGATTTGGAAAACCGGAGTTCACATTCGTAGAAGCCGTTTGTGTTCTGGCTGCATTCAAAAATCAAAAGCCGGATTTGATTTTTTTTCATACGGACACCGAATTACAGGTAAATACTGGATGTATTTACTATCACAGAAAGGATTTGAAGAAACTGTGAGGATAGTACCGAGCAAACTTCCCACAGAAATTTATGGGCAACCATTAGAACCTGGATGGAGCGTATATCACGGATCGGATGTTGCGCGAATTCGAATCATGATGGAATACGGCGGAATTTATCTCGACAACGACTGTTTTATCGCTAAAAGTTTAAAGCCGTTTTTTAAATATGAGATAACGATGGGATGGGAAGAAAATTTCTTTTTAGCCAGTCAAGTAATCATAGCGAATAAAAACGCACGGTTTTTACGCGAGTGGATTTTATCATACAGAGGAGCATACAATAGAAGTTTATGGTATTACAACGCCGGAGAACGCCCTACGCAAGAAATATTGTACAAAAAACCACAGCTTATTCACAGAGAGAGAAAATACTTCAACGATTACGACGGTATGCTTGATTATTTGTATTTGCAAAGAGAAGAAAATTGGAAGGATCATTACGTTTTTCATTTATTGATAAGACATTTGTATCTTTTAAGCGATTCTCTGGAGAAAGGGGTATACCCGGTGGAGTTTAATGAAGTGAATATTAAAGATTATCCAATCACATTTCATGATATGGTAGCCTCAGTTTACCCTCTTAATGTACCAAAATTTATGAATAAATGTTTTTTTTAAACACATTTCCATCATTACAGCTGGACTCCCCAAAGGAACAGCGGTAACAAAGGAAAACTGCGTGTAAACATCAATAAAAAAGACCAAAAAATTGTAAAAAAACACCTGAAAAAAGGTATTTTTATGGCCTTAGGAGGCAAGGAAACCTCAAAAAGGTGAGCAAGGAAGTTCCCAAGTTGAAATGAGACTTTTACCTTTGTAAAAGCCGTTGACCGAATTTATCGATTTCTTCTACAGGAGTTTTCATGATACGTTTTTTCATGTCAGAATGCATGTCTAGTCCATGTTTGGCGCTTGCGACGTCTTCGCCAAAATCATTCCTTGAAAGATCTTCCTGTAAGTCATCGAGTCTGTCCAAAAGATCCGCCGCTTGCCACATAAAATCTTCCACAGCCTAAAAAAACAGTAAGAAAAATCTTTTTTGAAATAATTCAACTTACAAGTCTCATATCTATCCATTGAGAATGGTCGTAGTGAAGGGTCCCTTCTAAATCAGACGTAAGTTGCGAAGAATCGACAATTTTCGGTAAACCTTCCATGCTGATCATGTTCACCTGAAACAAAATATTTAAGAAAATGAAAAAATAAATTAAAATAATTAATTTTACCTCAAATTTGTATTTGTGGGAGCCGAGTGAGGTCCTTTGTTTTTGCCAGAAGTTGTCAGGTTTGATGATGTAGACGGCGTGGACTGCAGATGGAAAATGGTCATGGAGGACTTTCAGGATCGGCTTAACCGACGTCCAAGTAGATCCGGAGCCTCTCATATCGATTATGACCGAAAAACCGACCTCTCTCGCATCTTCCCTATAAACAAATGAAATTTTTAACTTTATTTCAAATTATAAATAAAGAAAACTAATCGTTTTGATCCTACAACAATGTCTTAGAAGGGTCCAAGAAATCTTTATTTTGACCCAATTTTTTAACCTTTTCAATGGTCTTTGGGGGGGGGGGGGCATTTTATCGACTTTTGGGCAAAAATCTAATTTAAGCAATATCGGTTTTTAAAAATTATTGGGGTTTTCAGCCAAAAATTTAGGTTTAAGGTCTTTTTGTTGTCAAATAACATTCAATTTTAGGGTTTTTATCACTGTTTTTGTGTGAAAATCTGATTATAGCAATTTTGGTATTAGAAAAAATTGTCGGGTTTCAGGCAAAAAACTGTGTTTTTTGAGCGGAAATCTAATTAACGAAAAAAGAAATGATCCAAAAATGGTGTTTTCACGCCAAAATATCCAGGAAAACGCTATTTAAACTGGGTGTTTCTACGCTAAAATAAAACAGAAAACGCCAAATATATCTCCCTCACAATAACCTTAATAAATATATTAGACATAAAAGGGGCTAATTGTCGGATTTTAGGCCAAAAAACGTATTTTTTTTCTTCTAACTAACAATAAACTTTTGGGTTTTTTTATCACTGTTTTTGTGCGCAAATCTAACTTTAGCAATTTTGCTATTTAAAAAAATTGTAGGGTTTTAGCCCAAAAAATGTAGCGTTTATGGTATTTTTTTGTAAACTAACATTCAATGTTATGGCTTTTTTCATTTTTGTGCAAAAATCTAAGTTAGCAATTTTGCTATTAAAAAATTTGTCGGGTTAGTGATAAAATGCCTGAAAACTAATTGTTAGTTTGAAGAAAAAAAATAAAATAAAATAAAATACGTTTTGGGCCTATAACCCGACAAATTTTTTAAATAGCAATTTGCTAAACTTAGATTTTTGTCAGGTTTTAGCCCAAAAAATGTAGCGTTTATGGTATTTTTTGTCAACGAACAATTAATTTTCAGGCATTTTATCACTGTTTTTGTGCAAAAATCTAATTTAGCAATTTGATATTTAAAAAAATTGTAGGATTTTAGGCCAAAACGTAGTTTTTTTGTCAAACTAATAATTAATTTTCAGGCTTTTTATCACTGTTTTTGCGCAAAAATCTAAGTTTAGCAATTTTGCTATTTAAAAAATTGCGGGTTATAGGCCCAAAACGTAGTTTTTTTTGTTTTTTTTTGTCAAACTAACAATTAATATTTAGGCATTTTATCACTGTTTTGTGCAAAAATGTAATTTTAGCAATTTGATATAAAAAAAAATTGTAGGATTTTAGGCCAAAAACGTAGTTTTTTTTTTGTCAAACTAATAATTAATTTCGGCTTTTTATCACTGTTTTGAGCGAAAATCTAATTTTTGCAATTTTGCTACTAAAAATAATTGTAGGGTTTTAGGCAAAAACGTAGTTTTTTTTTGTTTTTTTTTTTTTTTTGTCAAACTAACAAATAATTTCGGGGTTTTATCAGTGTTTTTAAGCAAAATCTAATTTAAGCAATTTTGCTATTAAAAAAATTATCGTGTTTTCGGCAAAAAAATGTAGCTTTTATGGTCTTTCTTATTGTCAAACAAACAATCAATTTTATGGCTTTTTATTACTTTTTTTTGTGCAAAAATCTAATTTCAGCAATTTTGCCATTAAAAAAACTGTAGGGTTTTAGGCCATAAATGTAGTTTTTTTTTTGTCAAACTAACAATCAATTTTAGGGCTTTTATTGCTGTTCTTGTGCGAAAATCTAATTTTAGCAATTTGATAATTAAAAAAATTGTCGGGGTTACGGCAAAAAACGTGGGTTTTATGGGAGAATCGTTGCCTTATTCAAATCAAATATTAGCTTTGTTCCAACCGCAGTTTGAAACTCCTGGAGCATACGCAGAAGGATTTGCACGTCAAATTTGACGGACAAACGTTTTGAGCAACGTCAGATTTGACGTCTAAGTACTTCTGCGCATGCTCCAGGAGTTTCAAACCAGTTTCAAACTGCGGTTGGAACAAAGCTATTAATTCCGCAACCCCACCCAGGAAAATTGTGAAAATACACAACCGTTAATGAACTTTTAAGCAATAATGAACAATTTCTCTACAAAACGTTATAAACAAAATAAAAGTTTTTTTTTTCCTTTTTCTTTCCAACATGAAAGGATATTCGTGTCCAATGTATCATTTAATGGACGTAAAAGCCTCCTGGTGGAGACGTCCAGAAAAGGTCACACGAAAATTAAATAAGTTGGCGTAAAAGCTCCCAGTGGTTAGCGGACGTATGAAGCCGATAATTACTTTACTGTTTAATGCATACGTAATTCCCCACTAGAGTAATAATTTCGTAATCATGTTAAAATTAACCGGATTCTTCAATTAAGTTAACGAATTATGGGTATTTTAGGGGAGCCCCGGTGGAGAATCACGTAAAGACATCTGTCTTTCCAGAGGGCAAATGACGACATTCTTCACGCACTACGCCATTGATAATCGGCCATAACTTACATTGTCTCCGGTAATTTGTCATTGAGATTTTTCAACTTTTCTCAGAGGATTTTCTTTTACTGCACTGCGGGGATTATCGAGGGGGACTTCTATTAGGTCAATGTGATTTAGAAGTCAATAAAATCGATTTGCGGACATGCCGGTTGCGTAGCGTTTTTAACTTTTATCAAATCATGGGGAGATTAGAGCTTAACGAATTCCCATCGTGGGTTTTATTGTTTCCTGATAAAATTCAGAATAGAGAAAGCTTGTCTACATATTCGCTGATAGGATCGGTGCGATTTCGCATCGTGCAAAACTCCCTCTTTCGCTTTAAGCCCCATTTGGATTGTTAATGCCCATTTCGAGGTTAAGTACTGTTTCAAGTAATCCTTTGTTTCGGGTCGTTGAAAAGTAATCGATGGAAAAGAAAAAAAATTTGAAAATTATGGGCAGTCAGAGCAGAAGGAAGATTAATGGTAAACTTGCGCCGGATTTTCGGGAGTTTTCTTCAGTATTTTCGTGCAAAAGGAAGTTTTTGAGCATTTTTCAAGATTTCGTCGCGTTAGTTCTAACACCGGATAAGTCATTTCTTATCAACGTTGGTAAATTTTGTGGAGAATCGAATTCCGTTGGTAGTTTAACCCTATTACCAACGGAAAACGCATAGTTCACGATTTATCCAACAGGTACATTTTCGTGCAAAAGGAAGTTTTTGAGCATTTTTCAAGATTTCGTCGCGTTAGTTCTAACACCGGATAAGTCATTTCTTATCAACGTTGGTAAATTTTGTGGAGAATCGAATTCCGTGGTAGTTTAACCCTATTACCAACGGAAAACGCATAGTTCACGATTTATCCAACAGGTGATGCATTGATTCCAATGCGAAATTAATCCGAGTTTTGCTCTCCTGAAAACCCAGGAAAATGAGATAGCCAGTGTTAGAACTAACGCGACGATATCTTATTTCGTCGCGTTAGTTCTAACCGGATAAGTCATTTTTATCAATTTTGAGTTAGGCATTGTTTCTGTAGGTAAATTTGTGGAGAATCGAATTCCGTTGGTAGTTTAACCTATTACCAACAGAAAACGCGTAGTTCACGATTTAGCCGACAGGTAATGCATTGTTTTTTTGGTGTTATAAAATTCTGAACGTTCCAACCATGCATGGTTGGAACGTTCAGAATTTTATAACACCAAAAAAACATCAAGTTGAACCAACCTAAAAAGAAAAAATACCAAATGGTAATGCATTGATTCCAATGAGAAATTAATTCGTACTTCGGCTCTCCTGAAAACCTAGGAAAATGACTTATCCGGTGTTAGAACTAACGCTACGATTTATTATACAAGGACAAATTTTCGAATAGATTTTTTTGGCGTTTTCCTCGCTAATTGGCGAAAACTCTTCTTTATACTGGCAGAGCGTTAAAAAATGGTTTTATAAAAAAAGTTAAATGTAAACCCCCCTTAATTTAAATCAAAGAATTTGATGGTGTAGTTTAAAATGCGTTTGGATATACAGGGTGCCCCCAGAATAACCGAACTTCGTTATTTCAAATGAGAACCCCTATTTTTTATTTAGATTCGCAATCTACGCAAAATTTCAAGTTGATTTGACTATTCATTTGTCCATTTTTGACAACTTTAAAAAACGTCAAATTTTAGCGTTTTTGGCGCTAAAATCCGTCTCGTGATGCAGAATGTGGAGATGCTTGAATTTGTGATAGTTGGAATCTTCGGACAATAAGACGTGGAATTTAAAAAAATGAGTCTCTTAGATCGATTTTAGCGAATTTTAGCGCGAAAAACGCTAAAAGTTGACATTTTTTTAAAGTTGTCAAAAATAGACAAATGAATAGTCAAATCAACTTGAAATTTTGCGTAGATTACGAATCTGAAATAAAAAATAGGGGTTCTATTTGAAATAACGAAGTTGGGGGCACCCTGTATATCTAAACGCATTTTAAGCTACACCATCAAATTCTTCGATTTAAATTAAGGGGGGTTTAAATTTAACTTTTTTTTTTTTTTTTTTTTTTTTTTTCATAAAACCACTTTTCGATGCTCCCCCAGACGTGTGCCATGTGTTTCCGGACCCCGTATAGAAGTTTTCTTGGGCTTTTAGACCAGAAATACCGAAAAGACAGATTTTAGGGCGTTTTTCTGAGTCGTTGTCCGAAAAACAATAATTTTGGGCATTTTGTCTGAGCGAAGCTTCTCTTGGACCATAAATAAGCCATTATCGTTCGCCACTTCAAAAAGAACCCTTTCGTGTCAAACCCACTTATAAACGTTAAAAAATCGATCTTTTTATAAATAATCGAAAACATCCACGTTTCCCAAAATAGTCTTTTCTTCCAGACCTTTCCGGTCACGTGTTTTTCTTCAATGACGTCATACGACCCCGATCTCGCGCGGGAGGGAATCGATGACAAGATGGTCGGATCCAAAGAAATTCAGAGGCTCAGAAATAATTATTACAGAACACGTCCAGATAAGCCTGGTTAATCCGGACTCTTTATGCTTCCTCAAGCGCAAAGGACATAGAAAAAAGGGTTTGGCAATTTTTTGAGTATCTTAAAAAGGGAAAAAGATAAGAGAGTAATTTCCTCTTCCCCTTTCTCTATTTATAACTAGGTCAATAATCCTCTGAGAGATCTCATACTCTCGTTTTCCGCCGTTTCCTCTGAGTGGAAAGGGTTAAAAGCGTCAGTCACAAAGGGTCCTTATCAACGGTTCACCGGAGTAACTTGAAGCCCTTAACGGGGTTTATCTCGGACAAGAAAATTATTGATCTGAGAACGAGGAACAATGGTCACGGTGACGAAACTCACGACGTTCCAGAAAAAATGATATAATTTTTCAGGTTATGCAACATCCACAAGGGAAAAAACTGGCATTAATATTCAAAGGAAAAGCCATTCAGGCCGTCCATTTGAGGTACCCTTGTAAATAAGGCTATTTTATGTAAAAGTTTTTACGATTTTCCCTTAAAAACATATGATCTTGACATCTTATGGAAGAATTTCATAATGAAATTTCTCAGATGGATTTTCCGTTTCCCTGATGTGAAATTAACGCCCATCAAACCGCAATTCCTGTAGGCTTATCGATCATATAGAATTTTAAGCCACATTTTGGAAAAACTAGCGCTCTAGGTGGTAGATGTCTTAACTAATCGAATTTAAAGCTACACCTTAAGCAATTGGGCCCTTATTTACCCTATATAATTAGAAATTTTCTGTCTGGATTATTCAGGCTTTGTGGACAGATCAATGGAACTCGCCGACAATTGTTACCGAAAGATCGGAAGCGGGGGGGACTCATCTGGAACGATCCCAACGCCGCAATATTCCCGTAATACCTCAGGAAAAGAAAGACAAAGAGGAATTTTCGTTATTGAATATCGAGGCGCTTTTCAGTTTTTTTAATTAGAAAAGATCAAATAAAGAAGCGTAATTGGTTGCCTTTATAATTAAAGGATGCTTCCTAGTAGAGGGCCCAATAAAGAAGACTTTTTTAAGGATCGGAATTAACTAAGCCTCTTAAGACGGTTAATTATAAAATTTTCTTAATTGGTATCAAAAGCTTAACTATTTAAAAGTAGAAATTGGGCGTTTGACTATGGCTTAAGAGGATTTTTGCGCAATAATACTGTAAAAAGTGCAGGCGAAGTACTGTTCAATGAAAAAGTACTTGTTTCCAAGGAAACTTCCTTAAGAGAATTAACAATATAGGAGGGGAAGTATACGGAGGGGGATTTGGGAGGGGAAGTATAACGGAGGGGGAAGTATAAGGGAACGAAAGTATTACGAAGGGAGGGCAAGTATAAAGAAGGGGGAAGTATAAAGGAGGGGAAGAACAAGGAAGGGGGAAGTTTTAATTTTTTTTTTTTTTTTTATTTTGTTGAAAAATTTTCCGAGTTTTTTTTTTGAAAAATTCTCCGTTTTTTTTTTTTTTTTTTTTTTTTTTTTTAAAATTTTAAGTTTTTTTCCGAAATTTTTTTTTTAATTTTCCGAGTTTTTTTTTTTCAAATTTTCCGGTTTTTTAAGTTCTTTTTTTGAAAATTTTCGAAGTGTCAAGGTAGAAATAATGGGCTCTTTGGCCTAGGGATGTGCCTCTCGTAATGGGTAGAAGTATGAAATTTCTCCCTACTAAAAAAAAATAATTAAGAAGTTTTTTTTACACCAAAAATTCTTAAAAAATATAAGGAGTAATTGGTGAAAATTTGGTGAAAACGGCCGCAGCGAATTTTTTAAAATTTCAAACAGACATATCTCCCCATTTTTTCGAAATTCAAAAATCGCCCAGGTTACATTCTTCTTCACCGGCTAAAGAAATTTGTGTGAAAATTTGGGAAATCTGATGAAAACTGTGGCCGTAAAGAGTTCCGGAAAAAAATGCTACGGCCGGCCGGCACCACAGACAAAGTTGAGATCGGTATAGATCCATATTCGAATTTATCCTACGGGTCTGGAAGACCCTTCCCCCAAACCCGACGTGGAGGGTACCACAATAACTTCTTTAAGGAAGTTAAAAATCAATTTTCATATAATCAAGCCTTCAAATTCTGTAGATTCAAGGGTTTTCTATTTAATATTCTCCCTATACATCTGGGTCAATAAAAAAAAGGGAGGAGAATAGAATTTATTAGTCGAGCGAGAGAGGAATCAATTCTTGCGTGAATAAAATATGATTGAGGCCAGAAACGGGTAGAATCTTCATTTTTCCGAAGAAGTAAATCCTAATTTTGTTGTAGTTTTTTGTAACTGGAGGGTCTAGAGGGGGAAATAGAGAATCACCTAATCTTTTAAGAGAATGGCTCCTGTGGGGATAGGCTTGAACTACCTAAGGGAGGGTGAAATCTTCCGTTGTTTATCTACCCTCCGCAGACATCTATTGACTATTATTATTGGCTTTATTGTTTGCACGTTTAAAGACTTACGGAGGTATGTTGATAAGGTACTGTATGAGCCTTCGGTAGTCGTCTGTTTTGAGGCGTTCCCTCCGGCTTGATGTGGGAAAGGTAAGGAGTGGGCCGCCTCTCCGATCTCTGCCTCCGGTCACCACTGCAACACGCTCTTCCAGCAGCGGCATCATATCCCGGCCCCCCTCCATACCCGCACCTGAAAAAAACAGAAATCAATGTTTAGCTAGAGATAACAAATGCCCACAAAACTGACGCCTTCAGATTTCGAAGGCAGAACCGAAAGATTATGAAGAAGCCTTCATGAGTTATGAGCATCGCTTTTTACACATCGAAATTCCTTCCCAGTGGAACAATTTAATTAATATTAACGGCATTTGAATTGGTACCAATTAACTAATTGACGCAATTTCTTTTGTCTGCTCTTTTTGAGTGAAAGGGGACCTGTCGCGTTCTTTTTTAACGATACTCCGCTTTAGCTACACGACTATCCCGTCTCCCTGCATAAAAGTCACGATCCGGGCTTTCTCAAAAAGAATATTAACTTCCGTCAAATAAAGGTTTCATTACACTTTTTTGTTTTGAATTATGTAATTCCAGGCGTAGAACAGGTTCCACGAGAAATTCTCCGCGAGGAAATGAATCAGGGGAGAAGAATGGGCGAAAGTAAATACCGAGGAGGCCAAAGGTTTTACTTATTAACATTCTTAAGCCGGAGAATCCTTGCTGATCATTGAAGACATCTTTTAAATTAATTTTCGTTGTTTAATTTTAGGTAAATTGTTGAAATTATGTAAACATCATAATTAACGCAATTTTCCCATGAGTTTAATTGAATCTGAAGCCCTCTTTGATGTTCAACCGTTTCAGCCGTAATATCAGTTGAGCACTTTTTTTTTAAAGAGACGCTATTGTTTTAGATGAAAATCCGTGTGGTTAATATTTCAAAAGCCCTTTTCCTCGTTCGCTTTAATCCCTGGGAGATTTTGAAATTAGAACACAAAAACTTTGACATGTGCTTTGGTCGTAGTTTCTATAGGAGGCCCAGAGCGACTTTAAATTGCCTACGTCCCCATAATCTGGAGCTCATTTTTTCTCAAGAACCACTCGACCTGCATCAAAGGTCCGTGGGATTTGAAAATAAAAATTAATTATCCGTTCTTTTCGGAGCGTACGTTTCTAGCTTCTGAAGAGAAGTTTGAAGTAATTCGAGTTGATTTGACATGTCAAGCTATCTGTTGATTCTTCCCCTCTGGGGAAATGACCCCCAACAATTAGAACCCTTTTAACTCGGATAAGTTAAAATATCACGAAATTTATTTTTAGTGGTAAATACAAGGTGGCGAATCCTTGTTGGCAAACATGTCAGACACGGGAGTGGCTTTGAAAGCGTACAACCCAACTAAGTTAATACAACCCCCTTAACAAGACTAACGTTATTCGATCCCATAAATTAAGAAGCCAAATTCGATTTGACCTAGAATTTTTATAAATTTTTTTTCATATATTTTTGACGAACAGCTTGTTAAAAATGAGGTATATAAGTGGCCCTTAGGAAAAGGAGAACCCTCAAGCCCTCTCGAAAAGGCAGCATTAATTACTTATTGTTTCGAGGTGATTCGTATTCTCGAAAAAATACGATACTCTCGACCTAATTGCGGGTTTTCCGAAATATGGAACAAAAAAATGTATTTTCACAAATGGGAAAGATTCATCGCCTGAGAGATACGGCAAGAAACTAAATTTTTTAAAAATTTGGCGTTATCCACCTTGCATCGTCGAGATCGGTAGAGATCGCTTTCGGCAAAAATATTTCTTTGACGGTTCATATCTCAAAAACAGTTCACTTCAGCAAGATTATGTATAAAATATTTTTTGTTCACAATTTAATTTAGAGTATTTTTGTACTTAATTGTGTTTTCGCTAAACCTTATAGTTTTTGAGATATTTAATAAAAACCGATGAAATCCAACCATTTTATTTTTAGCTGCAGAATTCACGTTTTTAATTTTTTCATACTTTATGGGGTAAGTTACTGCAGAGCCCCCCCCCCCCCGGATAACCGCGGGAACGTGTCGTATCAATGATCGCTTTGGTCCATTTTAAGTTGATCAACGTTTTTGTAAATCGATGTACGAGAAAAATGAAAGAGAGTAGATAAGGATATCAAAGTTTTATCGTCGGACGGCAAAAAGGACGTTCGATAACAGAAGCTCGGACGAATCCAGGACAGTTTTTATCTAGTTTTTATTTAAAAAGAGAGAGAAAAAAAATTTTCCCCTGAAGTTTACACGAAGGTCTTCCTCATCAATCAACCCAAGTGCTGTCAAACTCGTTTTCTAAACAGATTTGCTTGTCGAACAAAAAAAGTAGATTTCAAAGAAGCCTTAAAAATGGAGTTTGTACTTCTTAAAAAATACCTTTTGGTATGTAGAGGGAATTTCTGGTCTTGATGTTTTTGGTGACACATCCCACCCGCTGCAAAGCTTCCATCTTTTACTTCATACCTAAAAAACCGCCCATTTTCACAGCTCAATTTTTTTAAATAATTAAACCTAAATCCGTAACCAAGCACCACCAACCATTAGATCAATAATCAAGGCAGAAAACGCCATAAAAAATTAAAACAAACTGTTATGCAGAATGTGGGAAATTATAAGTGGAGCGTAAGGTGTCCTCATTATGCGTAATCCCTTTGTTCAAACTTACATAAAATTGTTTGCAATTTAACGGTAAGTTATGAGGAAGTTAAAATACGGGTTGAATATCAACGGATTTCGGGAGGGTCTGTCATGTGTAGAGGTCTTTTGATCGTATATGACATGAAAAGAGGGCATTTCGATTTTTAAAAATCAAGGAACCAATTTTATTCAACAAAATCTGGGGTAAAAACGGGGAAAAATATGGAGAATGTCAGAATAACTGAGTTTTTAGTAGCAGTAACTTATGTGGTTATTTTTAAATTTATAAGTCTATTATAGTTAAGAAAGTTAGTAAAATTCGTTATTCATTCGTGGAAAAGCTGTTTATGTCTCCCAAGTTTTCCCATTCGGCGCCGGTCAGACTCGCCTTAATATCTTCGGGGTTTCTGGTCGATTCTACATAGAAAGGATCCGTTTTTAAAGATTTTAAAAGCACAAAAAATTTCTTTATTCAATGGAACCAAGGGAAAGGGAGATTGTGGGGAGAAAAAAAGGGTGTTGACCTTCAGAATAAAAATATACCGGTGACACTTCCACTCTGAAGCAAGTTAACGGATTAAAAGAAGATCCAAACGGAAAAAAACCCTTTAGTATATCAATAAAAACGAAAGTAAACTTTCGTTTTAAAATCACTTTTGAAGGTATTTTCAAAATGAAAAAAACTTTTCCGCTACATTCAACTTTTTAGTCTAGGGAAAAGTTAAATTTTACACATTGGATTACAACGCGAGTTCGGAGGGAGCCCAGCTGTTAATTTCCGTCGAATTTCCGCTTTGTCAGTTCCTCGTCAACTGGACAATAAAAACAAGAAATTAATAAACTTTATTGATTAAATTAAACGGACTTTATTGAAAAATGCTATTTAAAAAAATATAAGTCAAACGATAAACGAGATTATGTTGGAAAAATCTAATTCTTCTAGATTCAAAAGGGAAAAAAAGTCCTTCATTTTATTTTCCTTGGAAAACCCTTTTTTGAAAAGGAATTAATAAGTCATAAAAAAGAGAAGATTGAATTACTTCTGTTTGAGTTGAAAAAATTGGGGAGGAACCGCGCCCGATAAGGAATTGGTTTCTTCCGTGAATAACAATTTAGTTTTCGATTTAATATTACAATGGTGGCCATATATCCCGCATTGGAGGCTTTTTGTCCCGTCGTCCCAAATATCTGGACGGAAAAGTCCCGCTTTGAATGTGTTTTGGGGCGTTTTCATCGATTTTATGGTCATACCAGATTTATCGGGTTTTTGGGCATTTTTTTTGCGAGGTTTGCGACCTTTATCATCGATTTTTCGGTGTAAAAACACGAGTTTTGGTTTAATTTCCTTTTCTTACCCGATAAGTATGTCTTACCCGATTTAACAGGTTTAGGGTATTTATTTTCCAGGTTTTCATTTATCCTCGATTTTTCGGTGTAAAAACACCTGTTTTATGGGGTGTTTAGGCGTTCAGCATCTTTTCCGCGTTTTTGGGTCGTTTTCCACGATTTTTTTGATGTAGAAACATCAGTTTATCGGTATTTGAGCGTTTAACGAGTTTTGGGTTAATTCCTCAATTTTCAGGTAAAAAAAACGTTTTATCGGGTTTGGGCATTTAACATCATAATGCCAGGATTTGAATCTTTTTTTTTGTTCACATTTCTAATATTACCCGATTTCTGGTCGGCTTTCTGGTCGAGAATCTTTTATTTTTTGTTCATTTCTAATATTACCCGATTTCTGGTCGAGAATCTTTTATTTTTTGTTCACTTCTAATATTACCCGATTTCTGGTCGGCTTTCTGGTCGAGAATCTTTTATTTTTTGTTCACATTTCTAATATTACCCGATTTCTGGTCGGCTTTCTGGTCGAGAATCTTTTATTTTTTGTTCATTTCTAATATTACCCGATTTCTGGTCGAGAATCTTTTATTTTTTGTTCATTTCTAATATTATCCGATTTTGGTCGGTTTTGGTCAGCTTTTTTTTTGTCTATTTTCATATTCCCGGATTTGGGGCTTTTGTCGATTTTTATTTTGTCATATTTCTATATTTTTCGGTTTCTAAACAAACCGTTTTATCGGGTTTTGGACATTAAACATCTTTCTCGGGATTTGGGCCGATTTCCTCGGCTTTCTGGTCGAAAATTACCGGATTTTCTCTCTCTCTTCCAAAAATATATGCAAAAAAGCGTCTTTTATAGGGAAAATGCCGACGCGTGGCCCACATAAAATCCGACATTCAGCTAAATCTTTTATTTTTTTGTTCATATTTCTAATAAATTCCGACCTTAACTTTTTAGGATTTTTGCGGACGAATTAGCGTTTTTTTGGCGAAAAAAATCGCATGTTTGATCATTTTTTTTTTTAAAGAAAGAATCAGTTTTTGTGTGTAAAATAAAAATTCGGTCAATATCGAAGCCATTATTACGCACAGCGGGACAGAAGCGATAACTAGACGTTTCGAAAGGAAGAAATAGGAAAGTCCAATTACAAGTCGGCAAACTTTGAAGTTAGAAAAAACCAGTCTTACATTTCAACCTTTAAAAGTTCATTTTAAAAATTGAAAATTTATATTCGACACTTAAGAATAAAGAGTTCCGAGGAGGAAAAAGTGGTTTCAATCATGATAAAATTGTTTCCTAGGTTTCAATTGTCTCGGAATCGGTAAAATTGAACGGAAAGAAGATAAAAGATGAAACCTGTATTCAACTTTGTCCTCCAGTGCTCTCAACCTTTCAGAGGTTAAAATAATAAAAGGGGTCCTTAAGAAATCATGGTTTAAATAATGAAGGCGATAAATTTTTAACTAAATTACACTCACGCACTTAAGCCTGAGGAACCGGGGGGCTCATTAACTGTCAATTACCGAGAATTCTAATCAAAAGGAGACACCTTTCACAGAAATCTTGAAAATGACGAGAGCTTTTTTCGAAATTTTTCAAAATGGCGGAGATATGACTGTTCAAAGATTTAAAATGAGCGCTGTGGGCGTACTGTTGGTCCGATCTTCACCAAATTTTCACTAAACATTCCTTGAATTATTTAAAAATTTTCCATGTTTTTAAAATTTTAATTTTCCAAAATTTTTTTTACTTAATAATTTTTCTAGGCAGAAATGTGAGTCACTTCGCCGGCTCGAGGGCGGCCTCTCTTTGGCTAACCGTACTGAATTTCTACCTTGATATAAAATTTTCAAAATAATTTTTTTTTTTTTTTTTTTTTAACTTCCTCAAGAATTTTTTTAACGGAAAATAAAATGGCGATTTATTAGGTACTTAATTTTTATTTTTTTTTTTCAAAAAACAGAAACGAACAACAATTAAAAAATACCTAAAATTTCTAACTTCCTCAAGACTTACTGCGATACCCACCAAATTTATTTCACAACTTTTACAAAAATTTAGTTCTCCTACTAATACTTCCTCCTCCTGTATCCTTGAGGAAGTTATCGTTGGAAGCTCTTCAAACCGGAACTTTAGGTTGTCATTATTGTCTTTGAAGATCAAGAACGACGCATTTCGAAGAAACGGAGGAGAAGAAAAAAATGTTTCTTTACGCACGATCGAAAAGTATCAATTACTATCTTTGATTTTATTGAAGTCAAAAATCAAGATGACGGATTTATCCAATCTAAAAAAGTCTTAAAAAAGATTCAAAAAATGAACTTAATATTTCAAATTTTTTATCTTTATTTTTTAACTACGCGCAAGAAGAAAAGTTTTTGTTTTTTTGAAAAATTTTCCGAGTTTGTTTTTTTTTCGAAAAATTTCTTAAATTTTTTTTTTCGAAAATTTTTTTAAGTTTCAAGGTAGAAATAATGATTTTTGCCCAAGAGAGGTTCCTGTCGTAAGCCGTGGAAGTATAAAATTTCTCCCTACTAAATGCTAATTTATATAATTACTATAAGGAGTAATTGGTGAAAATTTGGTGAAAATCGGACCAACTGCAACGGTTCGGCCGCAGCGAATTTTTTAAAATTTCAAACGGACATTTCTCCGCCATTTTTTCAAAATTCAAAAATTGCCCTCGTCGCATGTTCACCGGCTAAAGAAATTTGTGTGAAAATTTGGTAAAAATCGGTTGAAAACTGTGGCCTTTAAGTGTTCCGGAAAAAAATGCTTTGGACGGACGGTCGGAACCACAGACAAAGTTGAGATCGTAAAGATCAATATTCGATTTGACCCTCGGGGTCTGGAAGACCCTTCCCCAAAACCCGACGTGGAGGGTATCACAATAACTTCTGTAAGGAAGTTAAAATGTAATTAGAAATGCAAAAGAGGTAAAGCTCAACTTCCCTCCCGAGTTTCGGGATACGCATTTAGATTGAGTCTAGATCTTCTTTCACTGTATATTTGCTCAAATAATCAGGTCAAAGCTTAGTGTTAAAAAACATCGTTTTGGGAAAGACTTGTGAATAATTTGTGGGAAAGCGCTTTCTCATCTTTATATTCGCCTAACCTATTTTTAGGCGGAATTAGGGCCGGGGTGCTGGCAAAGTGTTACTCGTTACAGTTCCCAAGGTGCTCTCATGGACGTCTTCACTCAGCGACTTTTATGTGATTCACCGCTGATGGCTTCACGACAGTCGAGTATTTTATGGCACTGTTTTTACTTTCGACCATTTAAAAGGTTGTTATGGACTGAATTCCTTTTGGGAACACATCGATTTAGATTCACAGAATACCCTCGATGATGCTCCTTAAAGTTTATTATGGAGCTGCCCCAGAAGGAATCGCTTCAATTTCTTTTAAGATCATTTTAGAGAAATTTTATTTTACCTACTTTTTTAGGTAGATTTCTATTCTTCCAAATCTATTTTAATTCATAAGTATTGGGGGTCCTCTTATGATCGGTCGATCTTCTGGAATGCGAAATCCAGATACAAGATATATCCCCAGTACATGGTAAGTTCAGTTTTCATTCAGGTTTCGATAGTATTTGTTTGCGCGGCGATAAAATCTGCCGAGTCATCAATCTATACCTTCTTCACAACATCCGTGTCATTTCTTCGGCCTCTTTTTAAATGCATTCGTTTAGGAAAAAAAGAGAGAGAAAACACTTTTATTTTGACTCGTGATTTTCTTTTCTCTTACCCTAATAGAGGAGGTCATATTTTTTTCCCGGGTCTGATCTTGACCTACATCTCTTCATCGTACATCTTCATGAACTTTCCCCCCTTTTGGGCTAATTACGAAGGCAATCGTCGTATAACGGGACTAGGTATGTTTGGGACAGATTTCCACGCAGGATATTCCTTTCACCTTCGACTCAAAGAATGGGAAAGTCGAAATAGCGTTGCTTGATTAAAACGTTTTCTCGACAGACAAAAGTACGACGAGTAAATGGTGGTTCATAGTGCTTTGATCCAAATGCAGTTAGAAACTGATTTGAAACTCCTGGAGCAATCGCAGAAGGATTTTCACGTCATATTTGATGTCAATGACTTCAGATTCGACGGACAAGCAATTGAACGACGTCTAATTTGACGTCCTTCTGTGCATGCTCCAGTTTCAAACTCCGGTTGGAACTAAGCTATAATTATTTATTTCTGAGTAGAAAATTATTTTAACATTTTTTTCTTTTCAGCTTTGCATTGGAGCGTCCCAGTAGACATGTTTGACTGCAGGACACGTTTTTGGTACATTCAAGTATCAACATGTTCTGAAGACGTCGTCGTCTTTAAGAATGAGACAACTAACGCTAAAAAATCAAGAAGAAGACTCTTCATGGAATTAGATTTTGAAACTGATTACAGTACAAATTCGGTACTAGTGATGTAGTTGCCTATATTTGAAGATATCTCAAGCACGGATGGTCAGATCTTCATGAAATTATACTTTGGAAGGCTCTTTGAGTGGAGCGCAATTTCTGACTTATTGGTCGAGTTTCTAAAACCTATAGATTTTGAGATATTTCGGTTGATATCATGCTCTTTTGCTATATCTGAAGATATCTCGAGAATGGATCGTCCGATTTTCATGGGACTAGACCTCCCTTTTAAAAATTCTTTTTGTTTACCCTAAAAATTTGTACAAAATTCAAATTAAGTCCCCCTCATACTTTGTACAAATTCCTCCTTAAACTTCCCCTCCGTTATACTTCCCCTCCTATAATGTTCCCTCTCTTTAAGGAAGTTCCCGTCGGGGCCAACTCCACATTTGTACTTTTTTTCTTCTTGCGAGCAGTTAAAAAATAAGATAAAAAATTTGAAATAATATTAAGTTTATTTTTTGAATCCTTTTTAAGACTTTTTTAGATGGATAAATCCGCCATCTTGATTTTTGACTTCAATAAAATCAAAGATAGTAATTGATACTTTTCGATCGTGCGTAAAGAAACATTTTTTTCTTGGTTTTGCTTGGGTTGATGGATAAACCTATATTTTTATTATAAAAATAAATAAAAATCGTCCTAGATTTATCCATCAACCCAAGCAAAACCAACTATGTAGTTGCTAGGATAAAAAACCAGAACAAGAAATTTTTTTCTTCTCCTCCTCCGTTTCTTTGAAATGCGTTCTTGATCTTCAAAGACAATAATGACAACCTTAAAAGGGCTTCTTTTGCTGTATGTCTTTTGCTGGGTTTTCGTCAAAGATACAGGACCAGCAAAACGGTAAAGCATTTAGTCCCAGAAAAAAACTTAAAAACAGAAAATAAAACAAAAAAAACGAAAAAAGGAAGTTTTCGTCGGAAGCTCTTAAAACTAGTACTTTGGGACGACATGACTTTAGGACAAGGTGTGAAGCCATCCCAGAAAATTTATGGAGTTTTAATAAATTTTTAATGGATTTTAATGTACAAAACTTATGATATTATAATATTGTTTTCATTATATAGTATTTTTTGTTTGTTAAATCAGTTCTTTTTATCACAGGAAAGCCTTAAAATTATGCATTCAAGGCCGATTTTTAGTTTCATTTCAACTTCTTCATCTTCTTTCTCATCTAATGAAGGAAACATCCATTTTTAAATAATGTATCTCCTTTTCCGAACGTTTCGCCGTCGGCTAACGACTGAGGCATCGGCTGGTTCATCGTTTCAGGTAAAAACATGGTTGTGAATCCAGATATGATAGCGACTGTGGCGAATACGACCGTCGGTATCCTTTTATCAAAGGAATCCTTAAAATAACTATTGATTTATGGTCAACGGTTTCATTTTATTTACCAAAAGTGATATCATAGGTGTCAATGTTGCGCTAAATCTTGCACACATACTTCCAAAGCCGAGGCCAGTGTTTCTCAAAACTGTCGGAAATATTTCAGCGCTGTAATTGTAAATAATGGCGAAGGAACTAGCGAGACAGAATTTTCCAATAAAAACTACACTTGTCGCTAAGGAACTTAGTTCTTTAAAAAAGAAAGTTTAGTTTAAGTGATTTTGATAGATATTTTATGATTACCTGGAGGTAAGGCAGCAGTTATAAAACATGCGATTGCTCCAAGAATCATGAAAGAACAAATTAAAGACCTCCTTCCTGTTTTATCCAATAAATACATAGTTAACAGATATCCTGGAACCTCAACTAAACCCATTATGAACAGAATTAAATACGGATTTCCTTCTAGGCTTCCTGTATTTAAAGATAGCCCATAATATGCCAAGCTGTTGGCAAACCTAAAGAAAAAAAAATATGACAATTTTTTTTTAAATTAGACGTTACTTACCAATTTAAAGAAATATTTAAAGTTTTTTTCCTTAAAAATGGTGTTTTGAACATGTCAGCCAAAGTTGCTGTTTCTACAACCATATTCTGCGATTTCGCATTACCTCGAGATATGAAATAAGCTTTGTCAATGTTTTCGCCAGTGTTGATTTTGACGGCTTTCGCTATAATGGAGACACTTTGAGATATTCTTCCTTGCGACCAAAGCCATCTTGGCGACTCATCTATCAGCCTGAAAATATTTTTTTAGGAAAAACAGTATGAAAATTCACTTACCACCAATGGCCGATTAATAGAGCACCATGAAGGCCATAAACCATTTGTAAAATAGTATGGTCTGGTATTAAATAACCCCATAGAGCGACAAGCATAATACCGACGGCAAATGTCGCTTGAAATGTAATACCACAAACCGTTCTTTTTGAAGGTCCAACAAATTCCATAGCTATACAACATTATTAGAAAAATAAAAGTAAAATAACATACTTAAAACAAAAGCGGTGATGTACGATCCTGCTGACCCGAACATCCCATAGCAAAATGAAACAAAAAGAAATAGATGAAAGTTGGTGACAAATGCGATAGTGACGCCAAATAAGAGCTGAAGAACTGCTGATAAGTAAAAGATTGTTTTCCGCCCATATTTGTCGGCCATAGAGCCTAGCGTAACAGCACCGAAAAAGACGCCCAGCATATACGATGACTGCGACAAAGCACCTTTCCATCTTTGGTTGCAAACGAAACCCCATTCTATCGCTCTTGTCGATTTATAATAAGTATCGTCGAAGACCCATCGGTCGCATTCTTTTGTTGAGTTTACTCCATCGATTATAAAGCAAGAGCTCAAAGTTCTGTCATGTTTTGGAATCCATTTGAGCACTTCGGACGAATTCCATGGCAATGTTGTACTGTTCTCGATATCTGGAATGGCACATCTAAAATGTAATAAAAAAATCAACCTCACTGGCTCATTTGCTCATTTTTTGGCATCTAGCTTAAACTTATGGCACAATAAATTCTTTTCTGCGATGCACTATTTTTGAGATAAAGGCGATGAACCAAAAGAAATGGTTCTTTCCACTAGATTATATTTTTCTACTAGATTTTTTAAAAAACGAGCTTCTGCGAAATTTTGAATACCTATTGTACAATTTTTACTGAGCTAAAAATCAAACCTATGTTCAGGAACAGCAGCCACTGTGACCAAAGAGAGCATATGTACTCCAGCCGTCAACGCCGCCAAAAGATGAAGTAAAAACTGTATAAATTGATACTTTCCAAACTCCCCTGTAAAAAAGAAAAATTAGGATCAATAAGCTAGGTAGTTTTTATCTAAACGTTAGATAATTGAAGGTTTGATTGTTGGTATGCCTTTATTTCAACTGCCGAAACATCAAATAACTAAACGCCGCCCCATTATTTCCTAATAAGTCCCTCATTTTGCCTAAAATGTCAATCTTCTCTAATAAAACGACAGGATTCTACCAATTAGTCATTTTTTAGCTTCTCAAAAATGCTGAAAAAAATAATCCTAATCTGTTACGAAACCATTTAGGTACGCATCTTGAATTATATAAAAAAAAACAAGGACAAATAGATATTTGAAGATATTTGATAATAAAAGATAAAAATATTCTAATTTAATAAAAAATTAATTTTGACCATTTTGATTTTCAAGTTTTTTGTAAAATAAAAATTGTGCCCAAAAACTACAAAAAATTAACCAATAGGTCAAAAAGGTATCAGTTATTTCTTTTGATTAATTACGTAGTAAAACATAAAAAAGAAAGAAGTGTTTTTATCTAATTTTGAACTATCGAAATATTGACAAGGCGCCAAAGCTAACAGAAAATTTTGAAACTCCAAAAACGATATCGAGACTGTTCAAATATTTTATTTGAACGAAGGATGAATATTGATTAGCGCAAGATAAATTCTTCATATAAAACATTATTATTTATATATAATTTTATTTTTAAAACCTTAGAAATAGGTATAATAAAATAACGATAAATGAGAGACCTTGATCATAAGAATAATGAAAAATCGGATTTCCATTTAAAAAAATGTTAATTTATGGCTTTCTGAGGGAATGAATTTTAACATGGTTATTTAAAAGCCAAGCAGAAAAATTTCCTTATTAGAAAATTAATTTAGTAGATAAATTTGAAAAGTTTTAATTGAGATTATTGACAAATTTTGAAAATTAAATAATTAAATTAAAATTAAAAATATCTATGCAGCTTACCCATTTTTCCCATGAGGTGTTCAAGATCATCCCTGTTGTCGGGCATTTTTTCTTCTTTTTTTTTTCTTTTCTTTGTGAATGGGGACGAAGAAGACTGAAGAGGAGAAGACGTTTTAGAGAAGTGGCGTTTAAAAAATTGCCACTCTAGCCGGGTACCCCTCTCTCCTGCATCTATCTCTCCATCCCCCCACAGAAATCCAGCTCATAGTTTTTTTTTCTAAACTTTTTGCCAATTTACAAATATAAGACCATATCAAAAACAATGAATAATTTTTATGTAATAGGTAAAAAGACGTAAATGACTTTCATTAGTGACATACCTAGCACCTGAAAGTAGACTTCGAGACACCTGGACTCTTCATATGACATGCATTTAAATTTTGCCACCAGATTATTTATTTCAGTTTTTTCTTTTCATAAAAATGGCCCTTTCAATAGTAGGTAATAAATCCGGAAAATAAAATGAATAAATTTTTAAAATTTTATTTTAATTTAAAATAATTATAGAGATCCTCATCAAAAATATTTATCACATATTACAACTTTTTGAGGACTAATTAATTTGTAACTATATATTTTTTTAAATATTAACATTTTACCAATTAAATTCAATTTTCTTCTGATTTTCTTTTCTTTTTTTTTTCATATAAAACGTTAAATTTCTTTAAAACTGGAACAACAATAAATTAAAACTTTTTTTACAAATATAATTTACAAAGGAGGATAAAATATATTTAACGCTACTTTAGGCCCTTTTATACAACACGGGAAAAGTTATATTGCACATAAAATATACATAACTAGTCTTTGAGATCATTTACAAGACGAATAAATTTTTAGAATCTGCGAACATTTAGGCATAAAGCAGAAATTACGCTATAACTAACAGGAATATTATTTAAAGCTAATGTGATGGAAGAACCAACAAATCTACTTTTTAAATCTAGACAGACTGGAACTTATGGCAAAAAATAAAATTAAAAAAAACTTTAGAGGTATAAAGGTTTTTTGAAAATAATTTTTTTAGCACCTAGGTATAAAAAAAAGATAAAACTGTCTTTTTTTACTAAACTGTGAGTTTTTGTTTGTGTGTTTATAAATCGAGACACTAATGGACAGCTGTCTCGACAGGCTGCTCTCATATTTGCGTTGAAGATTTTGGACGAGATTTTCGCCTTCTACGAGCGAGATCGCTCATGACGACGGGTCCGAGGTTAGGTGTACGGAAGCCGACTGCTTTATAAGTGGCTGCGACAGCTGCTTTTACCTCCGCTGCAGCTCCACAAGGAAGACGGCATGCAGGAAGTCGATGTCTTGCTGTTAACCATGGCTCGGTCAACAATACCCCTGCAGTTGGTCTTTTACTTGGGTCCACATGTAACATTTTCTTCACCAATTCTTTCGCTTCGTTTGATATCTGAGCCCAATTTCCACTCTCTAAGTCAAGCTTGCTGTCTCCAATTCTTTGTAAAATAATACTCGGAGTGTCTTCAGGGCCATTGGCAAACGGTGTCCTCCTATAAAGCATAAAAAATAATCTACATAATAACAAAAGAATGTTGATTTACCCAGCGAGAAGAGTGTAAAGTAGTATTCCAAGAGACCAAATGTCGCATGCGGCATCATATCCTTGACGTTTAAGTACTTCAGGAGCGACAAAGTTGGCTGTATAGCATGGAGTCATCAGAAGACCGTTTTCAGCACGAAGCTGTTTAGCGAAGCCAAAATCGCAAAGTCTGAGCGCTTCAGGGCTTGCTGTTTCAGTTGCATAGAGTAAATTGCTCGGCTTAAGATCTCTATGGACAACCCCATGTTGATGAAGGTATCCAACAGTGGATATTACAGTGTGCATTATGGCAGATGCTTCTCGTTCAGAAAATGCTTTCAGTCTCAGTATCCTATCCAAAAGTTCTCCCCCTCGCATCAGCTCCATAACAATAAATACGCTATTATCATCTTCGTAAACCTAAAAGAACCAAAATAAGTACTTTTCTAAGATAAAATAATATCTTACATCTTTTAATGTGACTATATTGGGATGTCCGCGGTATCGTAACAAAATGTCGACTTCTTCTTGACAATCGCGTTTGGACTTGTCAATAACTTTAACAGCGCATTCCGTCCGTGAGACACGATGAATGGCAAGTCGACAAATTGAATAACTTCCACGACCGATTTCCTCTCGTAATTCATATTCGTCGTTAATATTACTTTGCTTTGAAAATGGCATCTAAAATTGATATTATTGAATTTAAAAAGGAGATAATTCAACCTTTACCCTTGTTAGAGGTTCTACTTTATGTAAATTGTTTGGCTCGGGATCAAGTAGGCAAGGTGCGATAAAGCTAAAACCTCTAAAGAGTTCATGAGCGTTTGCACTAGGAGGTACTCCAGGTGAATCTAAAAAAAAAAAAAAAAAAAAAAAAAAAAAAAAAAAAAAAAAAAAAAAAAAAAAAAAAAATTAATTTGAAGAAATGGTATTACTATCGTACCTTTGGGAGATTTCAATGTAAATTCGGAATCGAAATAAAAAACGTCGTCGGCTCTCTGAGCAGGCTTAAAGGGCGGCTGGATTGATTTTTTCACAAGTTTCTCCCAATCGATAGTAGCGAAAAATGAGTGGCTTTTGATTTCGTTGAGGCCATCAGGTCCTGCGCCCAATCGGTTCGCCGGATTTCGTTTAAAAAGTACTCTCAAAAGGCTCTGAGCCTCTTGCGACAGATGTTGAGGCATACCTAGTTTTGCTTTTAGAATCTGCGTCATGGTCTCTTTTCGGTTAGAACCTTGAAAAGGCAACGCTCCTGTCAGCATTTCAAACTAAAAAAAAAGTTAAAATTTAACACTTCTTTAAATATTTTTTTTTACCATAAGAACACCAAATGACCACCAATCTGCAGCAAATGAGTGGCCTTTACGGTTGACGACTTCTGGCGCCATATATTCCACAGTGCCACAAAACGAATAAGCTTTTTGATCATCAACAGGTTGCTTACTTAACCCAAAATCTGTCAATGATATATGTCCATCTTGGTCCAAAAGTATACTAAAAATATGCCATCAATATTGCCAACAATACAAAACAAACATACTTTTCTGGTTTTAAATCTCTGTAAATGATCCCAAGACTGTGTAAATGGTTAAGTGCTAGGGCTAATTCGGCAAGGTAAAATTTAACATCTTCTTCAGTAAACATAAGCTAAAGAAAAAAAGGTTTAAAGGAATCCTTTTTAAATAAAGCGTTTACTTCTTTGGAAAGACGAGAAAAAAGGTCACCGCCTCTTAAAAGTCGAGGATGAGGTAAAGTTTGCCTTCAGTTTGAAAAGCGTAGTGGAGTCGAACAATAAATGGGTGTCTGACATCAACCAGAATATTTCGTTCCATTTTTGTCCTCATTCTGTCTCGAACTGAAGAAAAATTTAATTATAATGAATTTTTAGTTTGTAATTTACCTTTCAGAGTCGCTTTTTTTAAAACCTTCATCGCGTAAAGTGTCCCGCTGTCTGCTCCGACAATTTTTTTGACAAGAAAAACCTAAAGAGGGATAAAAATTTAATTGGATCGTGTTCTCAACAGTTTTTTATGCTTACTTTGCCAAACGAGCCTTGACCCAGAACTTTGAGAAGTTCGAACTGTGAAGGGTCCGCCCTATCATGTCCTTCTTTCACGACATCCTTCAACTCATACTCGTGCTCAAGGCTCCCTCCTGAACTCGACACTTTGTCCTCCTAAAAAATAATAATTGAGTTGATGAAAAAAAATTAATTAAACTGCCTCAGCAAACTTTATGATTCATTTCCAAGAAGCTCTTTTGTTACAGAATTTTTTAAAATTAAAACCATTTTTCTAAGCAAATTAATGTCAAACACAAAAACTGGAAATAATTTGATTATAATCAGAAGAAAATTAAAATAAAAGTACTAGTATGAAGAACTTCTATGAAAACTTCCATAAAGAGAAGTAAAAAATATAGAAGGGGGAAGTATAAGGGAGGGGGATGTATAACGGAGGGGGAATTAAAAGGTAGGGGAAGCATAACGGAGGAGGAAGTATAACGTAGGGGGAAGTACTTTTTTGTTTTAAGTTTTTTTTTCTCAAAAATTTTCTAGTTTTTTTCGAAAATTTTTTTAAGTATCAAGCTAGAAATAATGGGATTTTTGCCCAAGAGAGGTCCCTCGCGTAAGGCGTGGAAAAGTATGAAATTTCTCCCTACTAAAATAATTAATGTTAAAAAATGATAAATTTTTTTATACCAAAAATTCTTAAAAATATAAGGAGTAATTGGTGAAAATTTGGTGAAAATCGGACCAACTGCAACGGTTCGGCCGCAGCGAATTTTTAAAATTTCAAACGGACATTTCTCCACCATTTTTTCGAAATTCAAAAATTGCCCTTGTCACATGTTCACCGGCTAAAGAAATTTGTGTGAGGTAAAAATCGGTTGAAAACTGTGGCCTTTAAGAGTTCCAGAAAAAAATGCTACGGACGGACGGCCGGAACCACAGACAAAGTTGAGATCGTTAAGATCAATATTCGATTTGACCCTCCGGGTCTGGAAGACCCTTCCCCAAAAACCCGACGTGGAGGGTATCACAATATAAGGAAGTTAAAATGAGAGAACCCGGAGAAATGAGCACTATAAAAATAGAGCTTGCCAGGGAAAAACCATTTTGACATCCTGAGGTAACTAATTTTCTAAAACTTGAATTTATTATTAAGAAAATAAAATCCGCGCGCGATTCAGTGATGGGCAGTATATAATTAAAACCACAGGCCGATTAGGTTAGCCGGAAATAGAATTTGATTACATATCAAGTTAATTTAGAAGGAGCTTTCGGTAAACCTCTCACCAACGACTTTCATAACCCCACAACTCATAATTAATTAATCTCGATTTTAGGGAAACTTAAGCAATAAACCAAAAGAGGATTTACATGAAATATGGAAGGACAACAACAAAATCTTTTAGACCTCATAATTTAAAATATTTTTAATCTTTTTTTTCCTCAAAATTAAAAGAACTCAATAGTTAAGGGTCCGCTATAGTACGGCGGCGTTTTTTAAGTTTTGCTCCAATGTTGCGAGAAAAATGTTGGTTCTTTAAAATCTTTTCTTTTTGCTTTGGCTTTAGAATATATTTGTTTACTTAAATACAAAGGTATTTTTTTTGTCTGAAGAATCATAAAAATGTATGTAGGTATACCTATTTTTTTAGAATAAAAGAAGATAGAAAAAGCTGTGATTTTCCGGGTATAAAATCCATTAGAGCGCGAGAGATAAGGGCGATGAAAATCGCGAGTTAGCGCCCCCGTTTATCTCATATATCGAAGTTCTGAACAATCGAGGGGGCGTTTAAAATGATGGGAGTTGGGGAAACGTTCCTGAAATTCTAAACTCTTGAAATACGACACGAGATTAAAACACTGACGAGTTCAAACTTGCGTTAATTCCGCTACGACCACTTTCGTACACGTAGGTTTAAATCAATATCCTATTTTTAGCTTTTTGGAATGGGAAATGCATTTTTTATCTATTGTAGCTCGGACATTTCGAATAAAACTAGAATATTCATGAGATCAGATTGGAAAAGTTGTAGAAATAATTTTTTCTCATAATAAAAATGGAAAAAATTTTATAAAGGAGGAGCTTCGGTGAACCACAGCTTTAATGTTTCATATAAATTCCATTAAAGATAATTCAAAAAATAGCTAACATTTTTAACGCGGAATTTCCCTTCATGAGGGATTTTTTTCTGCAATTTTTATTTTTTTTGCGTTTAATGACACGTTTCGTCTGAAAACATTCAAATCAGATTATAAAATGTACCTTTGATATTTCTTTAAAAAAAAAAAGGAGAAAAAAGAAAAACAACCTATTTTTCACCCAAAAGACTCTTCATTTAGTCAAAAATAAAAAGTACTAGTTTGAAGAGCTTCCAACGAAAACTTCCTTAAAGAAAAGTAACAACAAGGGAGGGGTAAGTATATGGGAGGGAAGTATAACGGAGGGGGAGGTATAAAGGAGGGAGAAGTATAACGGAGGAGGAAGTTTTTTATTTTCTTTAAAAAATTTCAGTCTTTTTTTTCGAATAATTTTGTAAGTTTTCTTTTTTAAATTTGCATTTTTTTTTCAAAAAATATTTTAATTTTTTTCGAAAATTTTTGTTAGTATCAAGGTAGAAATAATGGGATTTTCGCCAAGGGAGGCCTCCGACCAAGAAATTTGGTAAAAATCGGTTGAAAATTGTGGCCGTAAAGTGTTCCGGAAAAAATGCTACGGACGGCCGGCACCACAGCTAAAGTTGATATTCGATTTGACCCTCCGGGGTCTGGAAGACCCTTCCCAAAAACCCGACGTGAAGGGTATCACAATAACTTCTTTAAGAAACTTAAAATCTGTCGTAAAAGTGCCTAATAAATCTTAGATTTTGATAAGGGGCGCATCTTCTAGCCATCTTTTTTAAGTTTTTCCAATCCTCAACGTCACCTGAATCTGGACAAGGTAGAAATTTTAAAAACAAAATAAAGAACGGAAAAATCAAATAAAAGACAGAAAAAACAACATAAAGCGGGTTAATTTTTAGTTAGTTTTTAATTAACAAATTAAAACCTCAAAGGGTTATTCCACAAGCGCGGGAGCATGTACGACAATGGTTTCAGAGGCGGTAAACGTTTGTTTTCGTCGAGTGTTCGGTTACCTGATTATACCTTTGGAAGGCCTGAGTTCTATGAAATACAAACCCTTCAATTATGTATAAACACATTTTGGGATCGAGCCAGAAAACGGAGTCCCGCCCTTCGTTAAAAATCTATTCAAACTCCAGAAAGAGAAAGGGGGAAGAAAAAAAGGAGGAAAATGATCAAGGATAACTTAAAAATAACAAAAATAATCAAATTTTTATTAAAATCGGGTTAATTAATCCTCTTTTTACCATAAAAATGATTAAATTTGGCGTAATACGATGGTTTTTATGAAAAGGGGAAGACAGAATATAATTTTGTCCCTAGAAGAGGCTCTTTATCATTTCAATTTTATGGGACCGTTTTCTCATTTTAAAAGAGAGGAAATTTGAATTTTCATCTCCTCGAATAATATTTGTTCTTGGAATTCCCCGAAGAGGAGGCTAAGTAATTTTTAATGAATCGTTACAAAAAAGCGGAATTAAAAAAAAATCAAGGATTTTAAGTTTAAATATTAAATCTTCCATAAATGACAGCCGAGGATTGATCCGGCGTGAATAATGGAGTACGAACGGCACAACCTTGATTATTTCCTTGCTCCAATTGAAAAAGGAGAGAAAAAAAAACATTTGTCTCACGTCGCTGTCCGAAGTGGTCCGATTTTCCACTAAAAAGGAGAAACCCCATTAATCTCTAGTTACGAATAGCTCGGCAAACAAGTGGCTGACCAAATAGCAATCTTTCTTATAAAAGAAGGAAGTGTTGAAAAAACAAAAAACCGACTTTCCATAATATCCTTCAAGATTTTTGTTTAAAAAAATAAATTAATTAAAACAAATATTTTTTTCAAGCTAATCAACTTTTTAAACTCATTTCCTACTTAAAAAAAAAAGAAAACCGGCGCCCGCTTCCCTGAATGAATCAGGCCTGTACAAACAACTTGAAAACGACAAAAATGTTAAGAATTTCTATTAAAGAGGCTTTTTTTTCTTTTACAAATTAAAAAATTTTTTTACTATCGGTATGCCGACCGGAAGAGGTGCCGGTTTTCGTTTCAAGTCGTGCCACGCATTCCGTATGGACTGGTCAACGCTCCGTCGATTCAGGGTATCGATTTACAAAAATAAAAAAATTATTTATATTCCGATCGAATCTAAAATCCAAAAATAAACGGAAAAAATTCCTTCTGGCGGAAGAGTTGAAAATCGAGTTTGGCGAAACAGCCATCAAAATCTCTACTTACTAAAAATTTCAATTTCATAACAAAATTTTTTTTTTTTTACACTATAAATAAATCTATCATATATAAATAATATTTTGATGAAATAACGATTTTCCGTTTTCTCCTACTTTGCTAATTTTCCAATTCCTTACCGACTTTATCGGGAATTATTGCTCAAAGGTTCTACCATGACGTAATTTCTAGTTTCAAATTCTAGGTCATCTTTTTACACCGCCTTATCATATGGTAGAAGAGGTCTAGATAACTGCAGATGAGTTTACATTTCTTTCGAATTGACTATTTGTCATAGTTTAGTCGTACATCTAGCTAACTTATTAAAAAATTGATTCTCTTTAAAATGACCAAAGGACTACCCGATATCGTTTCCCGAGAATCAGGGAGGCAATGCAGCTGACTATCCTTAACTCTTTGAAGTACTGCTTGGCTGGTGAACGTTAATTAACTCAGAGAAGAGGAATCAAGTTAGTAGCCTCCCACACTTTCGCAAAACTGATGTAAATTTAGAAGTACATATCAGATTTCAGTCTAGATTCGTGTATGTTTCAATAAATCAACAAAAAAAATTATGATCTTTCATTCATTGTTTTGCAGAATGCTCTAAAGAGGTCTAATATCGTTATTATTGGAAGACCATAATAATAGAATTTTCACGTTTTAAAAGTTACAAAAATCGCTTAGGGAATGTCTAATTAAAAAAAGGTATAAAAGGGTCAGGGCAATCAAAGAAAATACGAAAAGGGAGTTAATTAAAAGCCAAGGGAATTGTTGAAAATTAAAGGCAAATAAAAACTCCCTCAATGGACCTCAGGGGTAAAAGAACGATTCTTAAATCCCCTCACCATTTTCTTAACTTATCTTTGTTCGGCAACAGGTTGTGGGCAATATTAATTCAAACAAGCTTTTTAAAAAATATTTCGCTTTCTGTAGAGTTTGAGCATATGTGAAAATGATAACGTTTTGTAATTCTGACATATCATTTTAAGGGAGATCAAAGCACCAAAGGGGTTTTGATCAAAGGAAACCTATGATTTGAATATTTATTAATACTTAATCATAACTTGAGATCAAAAGTTTTTTGTATGGTTTCAGTGAAATATGAAAGGTCGCTTATCCCAGAGGAGAATATGTTTACGTAAGACAATTTTCTCTAATCGCCGATTTATAAAAAAAAAATTATGTTTTCCCTCAATTTATATCTAAAAATAAAATTATTTTCTAGGTTTTCTTGGAACATTAGAAATTGTTTAAATAAATTAATTGATTTATAATAAAAAGGGGTTCGCCTTTGACTTAAAAAGGGTGTTTGTTTAGGAGGAAGTTTTTTTTATGATCTTCACACAGGATCGCCGTTTCCGCTACCGGCCCGGAAACAGCTCAGAGTTTGTTTAAAAGTCTACTTTAGGTACTTAAAAAACATCAAAAACTTACAATCCTACCTTAAAAAGCCTTCTCATAAACGTCAATTATAATGACTGATATTTGCATTACAAATCCGATGTTTTTTTTATTCCGAAAAGGTCATCGTTTTACAGATATGATTAAAAATTAAAAAAAAAATATTATCGCAATTTTTTAAAAAAATTAGGCCTTTCTAGGAACATTGTTTTTTTGGGATCCCGTTTGTTTATAAAATCTTCTTTCCTTAATCTGGTCTTTGTTATGAAACGTAAACAAATGAGCTATTTTGAATCAAAAATTTGTTTAAATCATCCTGGACGTTCAGGATGGGGGGGGGGGCTTGGGAACAGTTTTTAAAACACCATAATTTGGGCAAAAACACCTAAATTCTGTCTCAAACCGCCAATATTAAAGGCTTTTTCGAAAAAAAAAAGTTAAAATGTGGTTTTTTTATTCAATTTTTTTTTATCAACCAATAAAGTTGACTAAAAACACCTTTTTCCGTCCCAAACACCAATATCTGGATTTAACGAGTCATCGGACTAAAACGCCAATTAGTACTAAATAACGGTCGACCTGACGGAGGACGTACTGGACATTTTAAAGATAATAAATTTTTTTTAAAAACGTCCAAGTTGTCCTTGTTGCTATCTAAAACAGTTTTGTCTGGAAAAGACTTTGATCTATACAGAAATCGCAATTTTTGGGAAAAAATTTCGTTTTTCCATATGTTCGCAATTATATTTCGAAAACGGAAAATCCTATCGAAAGGGCTCATTTTAAAAGTGAAACGGCCCAACATTATTGCGTTTATCCATACTTTCGGGTTCGTAACCCAAGATAGCGCGTTTGGAAACTCAGGAATTATCATAAACACCTCTCTCAAAGTTTTCAAGAAAATCCTTCCGTTATGTATTTATGAACCTCCCTTGAAGAGATCCTTCCGATTTCCCTTCTTTTTTTCTCAAGGAAGCCATTGAGAATCTTAAGGAGACCTCGAACGGAGGGCTCTCACTGGCTGATGTCAACGCAATCCTTGATTTTTACTCACAACCTTACCTAAGTTAAGGAACGGAAATTAAAACATCTTTCTTTCATCTGAAAAAGTCCCAACAATCCACCAATGAGGAAGCCCACATTTTAAACTGATGTTACTGATACTCTTGTAAAATCCAACGCCCCTATCGAATTTCCTTTCATTCATTTTAACTTTTTTCCTAATGATTCGAGGGACGAGAGAAGAAAAACCTTCCCCTTGATTTCCTTGTTAAACGCATTTCCTGATCTACCCGTTCCGGCCGGTCTAAAACGGATACGTCATTATTACCGTCAATAAAACCTTAACAAATATAGTATTACGTGAACAAATCGATCGTAATTTTAACAGGAAAAAAATTGTACAAAAAATTGATGTTACGTAAAGGAGTTTCTCATGGAAAATCACAAGGCCGTGACTCAACTGGAAACACCGATATTAAGAGATTTCAAGGGTAATTAACAAAAAGTTATTTCTAGTGTACTCTTAAAATTAAATATTGCCCTAAGGAGGACCAAATTTAACTCCTTTCTAGATCAAAAGAAAGTAAATATTTAAGAGAATTCCTTTTGTCAAAAGAAAGTCGCGAAAAAGGAAACTGTTCTGTCATTAGACAAATTAGAGAATTTCCGCGTAGCTTTATCAACATCAAACATCTTTTCCTTTTTTAAATGGCCGAGAATCTTGAACACCTTGAACGCTTAATATCTTAACTTTGATCCACTATGGTCGATGACTCCCGAAATTTTTTTTTTCTCCCAACATGTAATTTTTATTTGCCTTATTTTTGACGCAATACAATGATGTAAAAGAATAAACAAAATCTAGAATCTTCTATTTGTTCAGTCTAATCTTGTATCAAGGAATTTCAGAGCGCTCCTTCTTTTTTCCTGATTAAACTTTTTTAGGTTTTCGATACATCAAGGATATGATGTCAAGGCTCTTGGAAAATTTCCTGGTAATTTTAATTTCGTAACAATCGATAGGACGAAAAAAGAAGTCAAAATAAGAGTAGGACATCGTTTTATGCATTTTGTATGATTTTGTTTTTTTGGGGTCACAACATTCGATGAAATCAAACCTCCATAAATAATTCACTCTAACACGAGTTTCGGAAGACTTTTCGAGGGTTCGAAGAAAACAAAAAAAATAACGAGGCCTGAGTGAAATATTAATGCGCGGAAATGTCCGACCAAAAAAAAATGAGAAAAAAAGTGAAAACGAATAACTAGATTATTTATTGCGATTGACCAACTTTTCGTTCAATCGATGCAATAAATTTTAACAACAATAATCATTTACAAGGGTATTAATAAAATAAAATTTAAAAACAATTGCAACAGAGTATCCTTAATGCTAATTGAAAAGTGTATTTGATTAAATTACGGGAATGGAGAGGAAAAAAGAGAAAAAAGAAAAAAAATTATAATTCATAATGAAAAATTTGACCCCATGATGAATCCTTTTCAAATAAAAACGAAAATTTAGATCTTTCCCCATTAGATAAAAGGTTACTCAATCTAATAAGAATATCACAAAAACCGTGTTCCTTTTTATTTGTTTAGAAAAAAAATCCGGTCAAATTGGGTTTTTGTCCTGATTTAAAAGTTTCAACAGGAGTTGGAGAGAGTTTTGACAGAAAGGTGGTTTTTTATAAAACAAATTTTAAGGTTCTGAAGGCGGAAAATGTGTTTTATGTATTTTTAAGTGTATACCATTTATACCTTGTATTCCTTGAAGTATGTTAAGAAAATTTATAACATATGAATGGACCCTTAGCAATAAAAGGTTAAGACCTCCTGGGACTTTCGAGTAACTATTTTTCCGCATTCGTCCGGAGTTTTCAGGAAATAAGATGCCAAGGATTCTTTCTGTAGAAATGAAAAGACTTTTTTGTTTCTTCTCGAAGATGTCAATGGCAATAAAACAATACGGCATTCAATTAGTCAAGGGGGGATTTTCGTTTGTTTAAGATAATGAAAGTCGGCGCCTCTGGAATTGTTTGCTGTGTCGCAATCGAGACGTGGAAATGAAGCTGTTTCCCGAGACCGTCATAATTATGTCTCAGAAGCAGGTACAATGGAATGGAACCCTCCTGTGCAACAGGAATTTCTCCCCCCCCCCCCCCCCCCCCGAAAAAAAAACCCTAAGAATATTTTTTAAACTCTCTATTATTTTTATATTTTATCTTTTATAAGAAAAGAGATGATTTTTATGAAGAAAAGCGAGAGATAATATGAAAGTAAGGAGATTTGAGATAACGAGATGAGTATGTAGTTGATAAAAATACCTGTTTTATGTTCACATTTTCTGGTTTATTTTTGTTGTTTAGTAATTTAATAAGTTTGCTTCTTAAAGAGGTCCAAGCATTTCGACACGTTTCGCCTTCGGGTGAAAATTCAATTTGAATGTCCGACGTTTTTTGTTGAGAGGACGATTCATAGCCGAACTAAAAGACGAGTATCGTCGTAGAAAAACGGCTTGAGTAGATCGTCCGGAAACCCGACGGACGCGAAACACTTTTTCGGACTGACGATTGACTGTCGTGAGTTTCACGTGGGACGGATCCGGCGGGGGAGACCGCCGAGCGTTCCGTGGGTGGGGAAAACCTTTCATCCCCCTCCCTGACGGAGTCTAGAACGGGAGGAAAACACCCGATGACCTGCATCAACCGGCCTTTTCGTCGCCTACCTGGGTCCGGCAGCTGGAGGGAAACCCACGGGAAACCACGCTCATTAAAATCAACTTAAAAATCCTAAAAATAGCTCCTTTCACCTCCTTCGGATCGGTTGTCAAAGTGCCCCCCCCCATAAAACTTTCGCGTTCTTCGATTTCCACGGCAAACCTCCCCCAGTGCTCAAATTCCAGAGTCTTCCCTAATTTTTATCAAACTTTAAGGTTTAAAAAAAATTTGTAATTTTCTTTTTAATGATTATTAAAAAGGACTCATAGCAAAAAAAAGAAGGGTTATTTGTGGGATTTTTTCTCCGCCTTTTCCATCAGCCATTTCACAAAGGGAATAGGACCTTCACAATCCCAGATCTCATTTGAATTTCCTTGTTATTTTCCTACCCTTAAAATAGAATTTCAAATCCTCAATTTAATAAGAAGGATAGATATGGTATGAAACAGATAAAATAAAATATTCATTAGTTTTTTCCTATACGTGTTTTAATTTCACAGAAGTCTTTTTAGAACAATGAAGTGCGGGGTTTCAAAGCGACTGACACCCGTGATGGGATGGGGAATGGTACAAAGGAATTCCTTTGGGCCTTTTGAATTCCCTCGATGCACCTCCGGAATGTTCCTATCCGCTCAAGAGATTTTTCACAAATACAAAACGTTTATATACAATCTCTATAGGAGAAGAGGAACTGACGTCCACGTTGAATATTTAAAAAAATTGATAAAACAAATTTTTAAATAAAAACGGCTATAGGAAAAATCGAACCCACAACCGTCGTTTATCGAGGGTCCGAGATGGGAAAGTGGAGAAAATGGCATCGTGAAAATTCAATTTTCAGAGTCTGGGGTTGACGTTTAGTAATTTAACCTTTATGCCGATATTACGCGTAAAAGAAAGAACAACATTCAATTTACGAGATACTACAGCGAAATGTATGGAACGTAAGAAACCTTTTAAAAAGGGAATTGTCTATTTTAGCAACTCAAAACAATTTTCAGGGGATCAAATCTCATAAATTGTCTAAAATGTGACTAAAAATCTGTTACCTTTTGAAAGTTTCCTTAATTCAAACATACAAAACATAGATAAACACTTTTCCATCTGAAATTTTGGCGTCAGGGGGCCAGTGGCGTCGCTACCGAGGACGCTACCACCAGGGGATATAGAACAGAGGTCATTTTGATCCTAAAAGTCCCAAAGACCCATTTGTAAAAACAGCCTGTCGAGTATTACATTAACTTTCTTTTGAGAAGATTGGCGCCCACTGGAAGGAGGAACCCGGTCGGCCGCCACTGCGGCTTTCACCAAAATTTTTAGCGAAAAAACTCTAGGTTTTGAACCCTGAGTCAGATTGATCACTAAACTTTTTTTTAAACCTTTTCGGCCACCAAAAAAAATTACTGGCAAAATCACTTTTTTTCTCTCACTAAACGCTTTGGAAGTAAAACTCGTAACTCAACCCTAAAATCTCCAATAAATTAAATTTCCTTTCAAAAACTACAAAGCCCAGCATAATGGGTCTATTTGTCAGACTGAGCCGGGCTTAAAACAAAAAAAAAAGCGTTATAGGAGCAACAAGTCTCAACGTTAACCCAACGGATAGCGCCACTTGCGACATTATTTGACGACTAGATATTTTTATTATTCGTTAATAAAATCCAATTCATAACAATATCTACAGGTATATTATGCAGGCAACGTCTACCGACACGCGAGAGACGAAAAAATGCGTTTATTCATTTACATCCGACGATCACGAATGTCGATCACGATCAATGTAAGGACAATAGCGACATTCTTTTCTCAGTAATACTTGTCTAAAGTACCGTTATCCTCTATTTATAGGTGCCCGAGAATTTATATTGGCCCATGTGGCAAATATGGAAATTC
>JACGAQ010001264.1:0-64971 GCA_014119065.1 Orius insidiosus | reverse complement strand
CCGTAGCTACGACTTTACTTAGGACGTTTTTTCGTTTTGAGCGATGGTTTCCGAGATAGTAGGGAAAAACCGAAAACCGTTGTTAACAACGAAAAATTTGCAAAGCAACCAACTTAAATACTTCCATATCTCCTAAAGTATTGCTCTGACGGAAAAAACTAATAAGATATTTTATGTAGTAAATTTCAGTACCTACAACTTTACTTGTTATGACATTTTTTCGTTTTGAGCGACGGTTTCCAAGATAGAAGGGAAAACCGAAAACCGTTGCTCACAACGAAATATGTACAAAGCAACCAACTTAAAACCCTCATATCCCCTTAAAAAAATTTGCTTTTAAGAAATAGTTAATGCATTTTATAATTTTTTTACCGTTTTATAAAAAAAAGTTTGTTTTTTTTATTTCGTCTTTGTATTCAGAACGTAAAGGGTCATTAAATTAGAGGAAAAGTGTGTCGCCACCCCTTGGGAAAATGGAAAATTCGTGTAGGGTCGAGTTCATTAAACGCGGTGAGCCTCACGAATTAATTTCATTATAATCGAGTCAAAAATGAATAGCGAAAACAGAAATAGCGTATAAATCAAACGAGCGACGAGTTCGGAAACGAAGATTAATTCAGACGCTGTCGAATGGGTGGAGGGGCTTTCTGTTTCTGACTTGAATACGGAAATCTGGGGAGGTCCGAATGATAAAGATCAAACGTTTAATTTTTTTTCAAACATTTTCTATTGTTTATTTTAAAAGTTTGTTAAAGTCTTTTTCCGGGTTTAACTTCAGATTTGGGGGCGTCATAAGTTTCCCCTTTTAAGCCCTTCTTTTGTTCATATCGGCACAAAATGGCGATCAATTTCAAAAGTTTAGTCTCAAAGATCAATTCTTAGATTTTTCGGCTTCAAATGTTTTCTAGAATTTTGTCGTCTTAATTCTTAAAACAGGTTAGCCAACTAATTAATGGGATATATTGGCTGCGGCTTTCCTTCTTGTTTTATGAGCCCCTTGGGGTGACTTACAAGTTAAATCGTGGTTTTGTTACAAATCTTAAGTTTTCTGCTTCCTCGTTGAATTCTTAATTTGTTAACATTTTCCTGAGCGTTGGAACATCTTCAAAATCGGGAAGTATAAGTTGGAAGTATAAGGAAGGGGAAGTATAACGGAGGAGGAAGTATAAGGGAAGGGGAGTATAACGGAGGGGGAAGTATCAAGGGACGAAAGTAACGAAGGGGGAAGTATAAGTTAGGGGAAGTGTAAGGGAAGGGGATGTATAAAGAGACAAAAGTATAACGAAGGGAGAAGTTTTTTTTTTTTTTTTTGAAAAATTTTCCGGGTTTTCTTTTTTATATTTGCGCTTTTTTTCCAAAAATTTTAAATATTCTCCTGGTTATTTTCTTTATCATCAAACAATAAACCAATAATAGAGGAAGAAATGATGATAACGGATATCTCACGACGCGTTTCGGCTTAAAAAGCCTCGTCAGGTGAGCTATTCCCTCTATCACAATCATTTATATCTTTTCACGGTGGACCTATCTCCCTATATAGAAGGAATAGCTCACCTGAAGAGGCTTTTTAAGCCGAAACGCGTCGTGTGATACCCGTTTTCACAGTCATTTCTTCCTCTATTATTGGTTTATGTTTGATGTCAAAATCAATTACCTTGCGGGATATTACACGCAATTAAAATATAACATTTTCTTTATGTCTTCTGTCTAGTTTTTTGGAGAAATAGTTTTACCTAAAAATCGCAAAAAAACCATACTTTTAACTCTGGAGAAACTTTTGGGATTTTCCTCGATTCTCAGGCCCAGAAACTCCCGTTTATCGGATCTTTTTATTTGTTTGGGTATCCTCGTTTCTAATGAGTTTTGGGTCATTTTCTCGATTCTCAGGCCCAGAAACTCCCATTTTATCGGATCTTATGGTTTCACACTTTTAACGAGTTTTGGGTCATTTTCCTCGATTCTCTGGCCCAGAAACTCCCGTTTTTGATCTTTATGGTTTAGCACACTTTTAACGAGTTTTGGGTATTTTCCTCGATTCTCGGCCCAGAAACTCCCGTTTTATCGGATCTTATGGTTTATCACACTTTTAACGAGTTTGGGTCATTTTCCTCGATTCTCAGGCCCAGAAAGTCCCATTTTATCGGATCTTATGCGTTATCACACTTTTAAAGTTTTGGGTATTTTCCTCGATTCTCAGGCCCAGAAACTCCCATTTTATCGGATCTTATGCGTTTAGCACACGTTTTAACGAGTTTTGGGTATTTTTCCTCGATTCTCTGGCCCAGAAACATCCAGGAACTCAATGGAAGAAAAAAAATCCAAGTTAAAATTACTTTTTTGCTTATCGAAAAAGTTAATAATGTACGGATGATTAAATCGTGTCCTATTTTTGACGTAGGGGTGTTCGATGGGTGTTTGGCCCTGGGGTGCACGTGTAGCAAAAGAGGGTTACTACCCTCGGCCGACGTGACGGCATAAACCGGAGGAATTAAATACGTGATCACACCTTTAACAAGTCTATCGTCGTGAGAAAAGGCGTTAGGAAACAAAACCCACCCTCGTCAAATTTTCCCCTTTGACCCTTCTCCGACAACTTCCTTATCTCTTCGGATAAATTGACTTTCTGAGTGACTAATCATCCACTTTTTCTCTGTTTCAGACGTTATGAGAAGACGTGAGGTAAAGTCTTCCACCGGATAAGCCCCCCAGAAACGGCCAAAATGATGGAATTCGGGATCGAATATCCCGACGAGCTTGTCATCCACGCGAGCGTTTTTAGCGCTACAGGACATGAACCGAAATCTGTTTCCCCTTGGGGGATGCTTCTTAACCGAACTTTAAATCTAACCGAAGATTACGATTTTCCATTTCTCGAATTAGAAGATCTCGAAACCGAACTTTTTCACGGATACCCCAACTCATTATTGACTCTCGCGACGGCGTTTTGTCTTTTTTCATGCTCGTCGGAATCCCTGGGAATCTCATCACCATCATCGCACTTTTCAGATGCAAAAAGGTAACTTTTTGAATTATTGTTAAATACGTAAAGTTGGAGACTGCGGCTAACCGAGCGTCGGCCTCGCCGTCCAGAATAAACCCACTTGGCACATTCTAACTCTATTGTCCCATTTCTAAACCAAAACAAACGTTTTGTTAAATTTATTACCAGGGGGCGCTTATACACTGTTATTTTCCCGACAATTACGAGGCGTTCGAGAAATCGTTCGCGTCCGCTCAATTACTCCCCGAAGAGATGCGAGCCACGTCCTTGATTTCCTCCCGGATTCCCTTAGGCCTAAAATCCCTTCCTATTCTTTATTGCTAAAGTATTGAGGAGAATAAATTCTTCAATCGGGCTTTGTCCAATCTCGTTTAAATAAACGACATCTTAAAACTTGTCCAAAAAAAGTAATGGTTTGAAGAGCTTCCAAGGATAACTTCCTTAAAGAGAAGTAATAATATAGGAGGGGGAAGTATAACGGAAGGGACGTACAACGGAGGGGGATGTATATGGGAGGGGAAGTATGAGGGGAAGTATAAGTTAGGGGAAGTATAAGGAAGAAGTATAACGAGGGGAAGTATAAGGGAGGGGAAGTATAAACGGAGGGGGAAGTATAGGTTAGGGAAGTATAAGGGAGGGGAAGTATAAAGGAACGAAAATATAACGAAGGGGAAGTTTTTTTTTTCCGAGTTTTTTTTAATTTTCCGACTTCTTTGTATTTTCGAAAAATTTTCCGAGTTTCTTTTTTCTGAAAAATTTTTCTTATTTTTTTTTAATTTTCCGAGTTTTTTGACAAATTTTCCGGGTTTTCTTTTAAATTTGCGCTTTTTTTTCTGAAAAATTTTCGAAGTTCCTTTTTTTTCGAAAATTTTTTGGTGTCAAGGTAGAAATAATGGGCTCTTTGGCCTAAGGATGTGCCTCTCGTAATGGGTAGAAGTATGAAATTTTCCCTACTAAAAAAAATATTAATTAAAAAGTGGCAATTTTTTTTACACCAAAATTCCTCAAAAATATAAGGAGTAATTGGTGAAAATTTGGTGAAATCGGACCAACGGTTCGGCCACAGCGAATTTTTAAAATTTCAAACAGACGTATCTCCGCCAGTTTTTCGAAATTCAAAAATCACTCTCTTTACATTTTGTTTAGTAGGAGAAATTTCATACTTCTACCCATTAAGAGAGGCACATCCGTAGGCCAAAGAGACCATTATTTCTACCTCGACACTTAAAAACATTTTAAAAAAACTTAAAAAATTTTTCAAAAAAAATCGCAAATTAAAAAAAACGGAAAATTTAAAAAAAAAATTAGAAAATTTCATGAAAAACTTAAAATTTTTCGAAAAAAAAGAAAACTTTGCTTTGAAAAATTTTCGAAAAAAACCTCCCCCCCTTATACTTCCCCTTTTTTATACTTCCCCTCCCTTACTTCCCCCTACGTTATACTTCCCCCATCGTTATACTTCCCCTCCCATATACTTCCCCCTTCGTTATACTTCCCCTCCTATATTGTTTCTTCTCTTTAAAGAAGTTTTCAATGGAAGCTCTTCAAACAAGTATTTTTTTAACTTTTAGCCTATTTCGGAGAACTTTCATCCTAAAAATCCTATGAAATTTAAATTAATTTTTTAGATTTTAAAGGTTTTTTTATTCTATTCTTGAGGAAGAACAGATGCTGAGTAACAAAAACGCTTCCCTTTCATTCACACCATTAAAGTTGAGGGCACTAATTTACATGTCGATGTTTCTTCGGCCCCAACGCTCGTTACTCCCGAGACAATTTTCTTTGGAAGTCTTTCGAATAAATAAAACTGGGGGGAAGAAAAAAGTAATAGAGGGTGCGTTAATGAACGTAAAGGATGAATGAAAACCAGGGAATCGTAGTAAACACAGGTAGCTTCTAATGAAACCCTCTTATCTCCTCCCCGATCTTCGCTCAAACCCCCGCTCCTCTTTTTCTTAAATTAGACTTTATTAAGACTCCTCTAGTAAGTGTTCTTTCGACCGAATTCAGCCATTTTCACGCCTTCTCTATTGCCTCTGTCTTAATTCAATGGCTTTTTCTAGCTTCAAGAACTCTATTACCCTAACTTTTTACGTCAGGAGGAAAAAGAAGTCTGATTAGTCGAGAACTTAATTAATTTGAGCCAAAGTCTAAATATTTTACAGAAAAAAAAGGTGTAAAATTGACTTTGTCGTCCGGAATTTTCGGACAAGTTTTCACGATAATCATTCAATCTTAATAGCTTATGAGTGCCAAGCGTTTTAAAAATTTGGTCCACAGCCAGAATCCTCAATTCATAGACGAGTTTTACTAATTTAAAACGCGATTTATTATTTTTTACAATCGATTTCGAGAAAACTTGAGGAACTTTTAATACATTCAGGCTGAGTGATGAGACAATAAAAGTATGGAATCCAGGACGCCGAAAATAAAAGGCTAAAATTTCTTTCTGTTTTTATCTCAGACACGTATCTCATATTTTTGACGGAAGTATATCGTCCGCATTCTCTCTTATATTGTGTCACGTTTATTCCAAATTTAAATGCAACGTTTTAAACCAATGGAAAAAGATACATGAAATTGCGTACTGTTCAAATGTTTACCTTGTGAGTGGTAAATTGTGTTCGACGTTTGACGCTCTTGAAAGTGGGAAATTGTAGTCTAGGGGAAAAAAAAACTATAAGTTCGTAGAACTTTGACCTTAATTTCCTAGTTCTGGCCACAATTGTTAACAAAGTTGCATTGGGTGCACCATCCGCTATTCAAATGCCACTTTTATTCGAGGTCCGACATCGGAAACGATACAAGGCGAAACTTTTTATTGATAAAAAATTTATTATTATCGTTATTCTGCCTTGCAAAATAGAAACTTTATTTAATCAAACTTATTTTAAACTCCAAATATTTCATGTTTTATTTATTGTAGTTTTTCTTATTCTTTCAGTCGCTAAGTGACATCTCAAAGGAACTACTCTCGGCAGAGGGATTTGAAACAGTTTTCTTGCAAAATTAAAGCAAATGTTCAAAGAAAAGGCCGTATTGAGTGGTATAATGGACACTTAATTGATTTTTTAACTTCAAAGAAGTTATTGTGATACCCTCGACGTTGGGTTTTTGGGGAAGGGTCTTCCAGACCCCGGAGGGTCAATTCGAATATTGATCTTTTCGATCTCAACTTCGTCTGTGGTGCCGGCCGGCCGTCCGTAGTATTTTTTTCAATTAAAGTAATTTGAAAATTTGGTGAAAAAAACGGTTAAAGAGAGAATTTTTGAATTTCAAACAGATCATATCTCCGCCATTTTTCGAAATTCAAAAATCGCCCTCTTTATTCTTGTTCACCGACTAAAAAATTTGTGAAAATCGTGTGAAAACTGCGGCCGTAAAGTGTTCCGGAAAAAAATGCTACGGCCGGCCGGCACCACAGACAAGTTGAGATCGGTGTAGATCCATATTCGAATTTACCCTCCGGGTCTGGAAGACCCTTCCCCAAAAACCCGACGTCGAGGGTATCACAATAACTTCTTTAAGGAAGTTAAAAAATCTATGAATTTCATTATTTGAGAAAAGTTGTCTGAATTACATCATCTTCCTGAGAAATTGTCTCTTTGATCCCTGTTTATTTTAAAGTCAACAATTTTCTATCTCCGGGTGGAAAAAAAGGCGAAATAAAGAGGCGATTTCGTCGATTCCCTCTGAAATGTGTTCTTTTCAGTAAACGCCCACGAAGTCTTCCCGAAGTCTTATATCGACGTCTTTTGATTAAATTTCCGTCCCGATGAATAACGTAATTAATCGTTTAACAAAAGGATGGAAAAGTCGGGGGAAAGAAGAAAAAAAAATTTTTTCCTCTTCTGAAAAGCCTCTTTTTTATGTAAATCATTCGGTTTTCATTATTTTTTCTAAATTAAAAATTTAAATAAGAATTTAATTTGCGATTAAATAAGTTTTACTGGGCAAAGATAGCAAACACGCCGAATAGACTTCTCCCCAATTTTCCTCTTATTTTGAATAAATTACAAAAAGATTTATTAATTCCGTAGAATCTTCCATTTTTAGCGGGAAAATACTATTTTTATTACCAATTTTGGAGAATTCAATAATTTTTACATTTATATAGTAGTTCATTTTTTCAAAATTTTAAACATTTTAGGCGTTAAAGTCCATCAAAAGTTGACCTTCTCCGTGTAAGAAGGTTATTGAAGTATAACCATTAAAAGGTTAATTTTTAAAGGCTTGTAAATCGTAAACCGTTACAGATATTGAAAAAATGCACTAAATAAAATCTGTTGGAAATTTAATTTCTTTAATTTTTATTCTATTCATTTTTTCTAGGACGCACTGTTTTCAAGATAAATTATTTAAAAAAAATTATTTTCCGAAAATGGTGCATCCAAGAAAAAAATAATTAAGTCCAAATTTATAGAATTAAATTTCCTACATTTTTATTTATTAGGTGTACAAAATGAAACTCCACAGGTAAATTTGAATTTTGTAGATTTTAGGAGTTTCATTTTGTACACCTAGTAGTTCATTTTTTCAAAATTTTGAACATTTTAGGCGTTAAAGCCATCAAAAGTTGACCTTCTCCGTGTAAGAAGGTTATGAAGTATAACCATTAAAGGTTAATTTTAAAGGCTTGTAAATCGTAAACCGTTACAGATATTGAAAAATGCACTAAATAAAATATGTTGGAAATTTAATTTCTTTAATTTTTATTCTATTCATTTTTCTTTAGGACGCACTGTTTTCAAGATAAAATTAAAAAAAAATTATTTCCGAAAATGGTGCATCCTAGAAAAATAATTAAGTACAAATTATGAGAATTAATTTCCTACAATTTTTATTTATTAGGTGTACAAAATGAAACTCTGCTAAATCAAAATTCAAATTTACCCTGTGGCTGAGTTTCATTTTGTACACCTAATAGAAAAGAAAACAATTTTTTGCCATTCATTTTGCCAGTTTTTATAAATCTTCCTCAATTTTTTGACCCAAAAAATGAGCTTTTCCTCCCCAATTTTATGAAAAACCCCCTTTCATTGGCGGAAAAACACCCTTTTCCTATGAGATTTGAAACTTAAACTTATCAGTTATCACTATGGGGCATTATTGGCCTTATATCCCTTCTCCCCATCACAATTAGCCCTTTTTAATTACGGCGATAGATCCTTTAATCGAATTAAAACACGGAGAAGTTTTTCCTGCGAAAAAGGGGCCGATTAGTAGTTTTTCTTTTAGTTTTCGGCACCCGAAAGTCCCAGAAATTAATCGCATTAGGGGGGAGACTCTCCTTTGTCTGGAACCTTTCCTAATGACCGTCGGAAATTTATGGAAATGCCCCTTCTATGAATGTCCGTTTTGAAGATTGTACACAAAGCTATAATTCCAAATGAGGCATCTAACTCCAGTGGGAAAGGAACCGTGAAAAATAATCTGAAAACTTTTAATTAAATTAAAAATATATTTAAAGAAAAATGTGTGGCTAAATTTAAAACCTAGCCTTCAATTGAGGCGCTCCGGGTACGAAGGGCGAACTCAACAAAACGTAGTTTCGAGATATTCGCATTTAAAGTTTTATGTTACGGGCGAACTCAACAGAAAAGTCATGCCCTGGAATGGGAAAAGAGTGGGGTTATGGACTAGGATGTGGAGTTCGCCCTTCGTACCCGCTCGGATATCGCAGTTAGGGCTTTGCATATCGGTTTTTACGTAAAGGGGAAAAAAGGGCGAACTCAACATAAAAATTATTTAGGTGTATCACTAAGAGGTCTAGAATGGCTAATTTAAAACCTAGCCTTCAATTAAAAGAAACGAAGGTGAAAAGGGAAGTTGAAAAATAAAAGGAAATTTGAGACAAATGGAAGAGAAAAGTTGATTAAAATTAACTTTTACTTTTCATCCCTAAAAAGAAAAAATGTTTACGAGAAAAGTTTATTTTCGTCGACTTATCTTTCTCGAGTAAAAAAAATTAGTTCTAAAGCAGGGTTCGATTCGTGTTAAAACCCGGAAGTGAGGGAGAAAAAAAAAAGTTTTAAAACATAAATCATAAAAAAAAGGTTTAATTTAAGGCCTTCTTAGCGTCCGGATGATGACCTGTCTTTTGTTTTTTTGACTCCATTTTATTAGCGACGGGAAGTTATTTTTATCTTTTAAAGCAGTTTGAGACAATCTATTCGCGTCTATTCTATTTCCGAACTCATCCGGCGGCTAAGGTTTTTATTAGAGCATTAAGACTATAACAGATCGTAAAAACAAATTTATAATCGATTTTGGATGAAAAAACTTAAACGGTCGGAAAAGAGGTGGGTGGCCGCAAGGAAATAGTTCCTATCATTTTCTGTGGTAAACTCATAGTGTGAAGATCTATCATGCTAATCAAAAGCCTAATCAGAGATTAGAGTATCGCTAAACGGAAACTAGAGTTGATTGAGTCATAATGGTTAGATCTGAGTAGGGCATCGTTCCCAGGCTCCCTCCTTTTCCCACGCTTCGACGCATCCCCCTTGCACGTTTCCCAAATTAACTTTGACGCCAAATTAAACGTTCTACGAAATCTTATAAAATGTTCTTTTCAACAATTTTATGGTGAATTTTTTTTTGTTTCTTAAGTTCTTTTTACGCTTTGATGTGACTAAAATTAAATCAACCGTTTGCGTCAAGTTTCTAATTTCTTTGAGGATTTCAATTCTTTATGCTCAAAATAAGTAGCGGAAGTACGAAATTAAGATAAAATTAAAATCTTGTAGATTCATTTTATTTGACGACTCGGAACAAATTTAAGGACGGAAATACCTCAACTTGAGATACTGAGGAAGACTGTGGGAGGTCAAATTTTTGTTAAGTGCTCGGAGATTTGTGAGAGAATGCGGGAAGGTAGAACGAACCCCACAACTACCGGCCATACCTACCTTTATCTGATGATCCTATTAGATCGAAACCGGTCTTGAAATATACCTGTTTATTAACTTCCTTAAAGAAGTTATTGTGGTACCCTCGACGTCGGGTTTTGGGGAAGGGTCTTCCAGACCCGGAGGATCAAATTGAATATTGATCTTTACCAATCTCAACTTCGTCTGTGGTGCCGGCCGTCCGTCCGTAGCATTTTTTTCCGGAAAACTTTTCCAATTTTCAACCGATTTTCACCAAATTTTCTTTAGTCGGTGAACAAGAAACTAACGAAGGCGATTTTTGAATTTCGAAAAAATGGCGGAGATATGTCTGTTTGAAATTTTAAAAAATCAAAAACCGTTGGTCCGATTTTCACCAAATTTCACCAATTACTTCTTATATTTTTTACGAATTTTTGGTGTAAAAAAATTGCCACTTTTTAATTATTATTTTTTTTAGTAGGGAGAAATTTCATACGTCTACCCATTAAGAGAGGCACATCCCTAGGCCGAGAGACCATTATTTCTACCTCGACACTTAAAAACATTTTAAAAAAAAAATTAAAAAATTTTTCAAAAAAAATCGCAAATTTAAAAAAAAAAACGGAAAATTAAAAAAAACTTAGAAAATTTCATGAAAAATCTTAAAATTTTTCGAAAAAAAAAGAAACTTTTCTTGAAAAATTTTCGAAAAAAAACCTCCCCCTCCCTTATACTTCCCTTTTTTATACTTCCCCTCCCTTATACTTCCCCCTCCTTCGTTATACTTCCCCCTTCGTTATACTTCCCCTTTCGTTACACTTCCCGCTCTGTTATACTTCCCTCCCATATACTTCCCCCTTCGTTATACTTCCCCCTCCTATATTGTTTCTTCTCTTTAAAGAAGTTTTCAATGGAATCTCTTCAAACAAGTATTTTTTAACTTTTAGCCTATTTTCGAGAACTTTCATTCTAAAAAATCCTATGAAATTTAAATTAATTTTTTAGACTTTTAAAGGTTTTTTATTCTATTCTTGAGGAAGAACAGATGCTGAGTAACAAAACGCTTCCCTTTCATTCAGACCATTAAAGTTGAGGGCACTAATTTACATGTCGATGTTTCTTCGGCCCCAACGCTCGTTACTCCCCGAGACAATTTTCTTTGGAAGTCTTTCGAATAAATAAAACTGGGGGGAAGAAAAAAGTAATAGAGGGTGCGTTAATGAACGTAAAGGATGAATGAAAACCAGGGAATCGTAGTAAACACAGGTAGCTTCTAATGAAACCCTCTTATCTCCTCCCCGATCTTCGCTCAAACCCCCCTTTTTCTTAAATTAGACTTTATTAAGACTCCTCTAGTAAGTGTTCTTTCGACCGAATTCAGCCATTTTCACGCCTTCTCTATTGCCTCTGTCTTAATTCAATGGCTTTTTCTAGCTTCAAGAACTCTATTACCCTAACTTTTTACGTCAGGAGGAAAAAAAAGTCTGATTAGTTGAGAACTTAATTAATTTCAGCCAAAGTCTAAATATTTTACAGAAAAAAAAAAGGTGTAAAATTGACTTTGTCGTCCGGAATTTTCGGACAAGTTTTCACGATTTTTCGAACTGGTTTGAAGAGCTTCCAACGAAAACTTCCTTAAAGAGAAGTATCTATATAGGAGGGGGAAGTATAACGGAGGGGACGTAAAACGTAGTGGGAAGTATATGGGAGGGGAAGTATAACGGAGGGGGAAGTATAACGGAGTAGGAAGTATATGGGAGGGGAAGTATAACGGAGTAGGAAGTATATGGAGGGGAAATATAACGGAGGGGGAAGTATAACGGAGTAGGAAGTATATGGGAGGGGAAGTATAACGAACGGGGAAGTATAACCGAGAGGGGGAAGTATAACCGAGGGGGGGAAGTATAAGGAAGGGGAAAGTATAACAGAGGGGGAAGTATAACGGAGGGGGAAGTATAAGGGAACGAAAGTATAAAGGAAGAGGATGTAGCAGGGAGGGAAAGTATAAAGGAGAATTTTCCAAGTTTTTTTTTTTTCGAAAAGTTCTTTTTTTTTTGAAAAATTTTCCAAGTTTTTTTGTCAAAAAAAATTTTTTTTTTCGAAAAATTTTCCGGGTTTTTCTTTCTTTTTCTTTTCTTTTTGTTTTCTTTTTGAAAAATTTTTAAGTTCTTTTTTCGAAATATTTTTAAGTGTCAAGGTAGAAATAATGGGCTCTTTGGCCTAGGGATGTGCCTCTCGTAAAGGGTAGAAGTACGAAATTTCTCCCTACTAATAAAAATAGTAATTAAAAAGTGGCAATTTTTTTGCACCTAAAATTCTTAAAAGATATAAGGAGTAATTGGTGAAAATTTGGTGAAAATCGGATTAACGGTTCGGCCGCAGCGAATTTTTTAAAATTTCAAACAGACATATCTCCGCCATTTTTTCGAAATTCAAAAATCCCCCTCGTTAGTTTCTCCTTCACGGCTAAAGAAATTTGTATAAAAATTTGGTGAAAATCGGATGAAAACTGTGGCTGTAAAGTGTTCCGGAAAAAAATGCTACGGCCGGCCGGCACCACAGACAAAGTTGAGATAAAGATCAATATTCGATTTTACTCTCCGGGGTCTGGAAGACCCTTCCCCAAAAACCCGAAGTCGAGGGTATCGCAATAACTTCTTTAAGGAAGTTAAAAAAGGTGTAAATTGACTTTGTCGTCCGGAATTTCGGACAAGTTTTCACGATAATCATTCAACAGAAAAAAAAGGTGTAAAATTGACTTTGTCGTCCGGAATTTTCGGACAAGTTTTCACGATAATCATCAATCTTAATAGCTTATGAGTGCCAAGCGTTTTAAAAATTTGGTCCACAGCCAGAATCCTCAATTCATAGACGAGTTTTACTAATTTAAAACGCGATTTATTATTTTTTCACAATCGATTTCTCGAAAACTTGAGGAACTTTAATACATTCAGGCTGAGTGATGAGACAATAAAAGTATGGAATCCAGGACGCCGAAAATAAAAGGCTAAAATTTCTTTCTGTTTTTATCTCAGACACGTATCTCATATTTTTGACGGAAGTATATCGTCCGCATTCTCTCTTATATTGTGTCACGTTTATTCCAAATTTAAATGCAACGTTTTAAACCAATGGAAAAAGCTGATACATGAAATTGCGCACTGTTCAAATGTTTACCTTGTGAGTGGTAAATTGTGTTCGACGTTTGACGCTCTTGAAAGTGGGAAATTGTAGTCTAGGGGAAAAAAAACTATAAGTTCGTAGAACTTTGACCTTAATTTCCTAGTTTGCCACAATTGTTAACAAAGTTGCATTGGGTGCACCATCCGCTATTCAAATGCCACTTTTATTCGAGGTCCGACATCGGAAACGATACAAGGCGAAACTTTTTATTGATAAACAATTTATTATTATCGTTATTCTGCCTTGCAAAATAGAAAACTTTTATTTAATAAAACTTATTTTAAACTCTAAATATTTCATGTTTTATATTATTGTAGTTTTCTTATTCTTTCAGTCGCTAAGTGACATCTCAAAGGAACAATACTCTCGGCAGAGCGATTTGAATCAGTTTTCTTGCAAAATTAAAGCAAATCTTCAAAGAAAAGGCCGTTTTGAGTGGTATAATGGACACTTAATTGATTTTTTAACTTCAAAGAAGTTATTGTGATACCCTTGAAGTCGGGTTTTTGGGGAAGGGTCTTCCAGACCCCGGAGGGTCAATTCGAATATCTACACCGATCTCAACTTTGTCTGTGGTGCCGGCCGGCCGTAGCATTTTTTTTTCCGGAACACTTTACGGCCACAGTTTTTATCCGACTTTCACCAAATTTTCACACAAATTTCTTTAGCCGGTGAACAAGAATGTAAAGAGGGTGATTTTTGAATTTCGAAAAACTGGCGGTCTGTTTGAAATTTTAAAATATTCGCTGTGGCCGAACTGTTGGTCCGATTTTCACCAAATTTTCACCAATTACTCCTTATATTTTTGAGGAATTTTTGGCGTAAAAAAAATTGCCACTTTTAATTAAAATTTTTTTTAGTAGGGAGAAATTTCATACTCTACCCATTACGAGAGACACATCCTTAGGGTGTTTTCCGAGCTGGGTCCCGAGTGGTCTAGCTGGGTCCCGTGACCTGTAGAGGGGAGTACTAACTTGGTCCGAGGAATTTCAGAGGGTTATACTAGCTGGGTCCCGATGGTGGACCTTTTGCAATGGGTGCAGTAGTCGCAGAATCAAACAAATTTGTATACTTTTTTCCTTTCACACCCCTGGACCCCAAAACCACCCTTGGACACCAAACTCAAAATTTATACATTTGGTGAATCGGCGGCTTGAATCAGACCAGCAGTTAACGTACTTTACTTAGGGCCTAAACTGCGAATCTCCCAAACCGTTCATCCTATCGCTTTCGAATCTTGTCCTGATTCTGACTGTAACCGGGTTTTTTTCAAATTTGTCAAAGATAAAAAAATTTGGCACCAAAATTCGGATTTTGGCGCAAAAATTTAAAATTTTAAGATCGACACGAAAATCTTATGATGGAACCATGCTCATTTCAATTTTCGTTGTTATGCGGATGGCTAAGAAAGATTTAAACTTGACTTGGATCAGCTGGATGCAATGAATTTGAACGTTGGCTCGACATTTTTAACTTCTTCAATTTTCTTACGCAAAGGCACGATTATCACTGGTAAAGTTGTGTTGGTTTTGTCAGTTATAACAGAGTTACTCTTCGGTGTTTTCATATTTTATTGTTTATATTGAAATTAAATAATAAAAAAATCTACCTAAAACCATGAAATATCGAGAACAATAGCCGGACCCACCTAGTACTTTTAAATTGACCCCCTCGGACCCAGTTAGTACAGATTAAAGTTAATCTTCTTATGACCGACCCAGCTCGGATAAGACCATCCTTAGGCCAAAGAGCCCGTTATTTCTACCTTGAAACCAGAAAAATTTTCGAAAAAAAAGGAACTTCGAAAATTTTTCAGAAAAAAAGCGCAACTTTATAAAAGAAAACCCGGAAAATTTGTCAAAAAAACTAAGAAAATTTTTCAGAAAAAAAGAAACTCGGAAAATTTTTCGAAAATACAAAAAAGTCGGAAAATTAAACAAAAACTCTTTTTAAAGTTTGGCTTTTAGCTCATGCGAATCGCGCAAATGGGGAACGTTAATTTTTTATTATTTTATAGGCAAATTGAAGTCAAGTAAAAAGTGTAGGAGGATGAAAAATAAAGAAATAGTCCACCTGATGAGGCGTATTACGCCGAAACCGGTAGTGGAATATCCGTTTTTTTCATTCTTCTCCCTCTGTAACTTTTATCAACCAAAAAAGAACTCGGAAAATTAAAAAAAAAAACTTCCCCTTAGTTATACTTTCGTTCCTTTAAACTTCCCCTTCCCTTATACTTCCCCCTCCGTTATACTTCCCCTCCTTATACTTCCCCTTTCGTTATACTTTCTTCCTTTATACTTCCCCTCCGTTATACTTCCCCTCCCATATACATCCCCCTCCTTTGTACGTCCCTTCCGTTATACTTCCCCTCCTATATTATTACTTCTCTTTAAGGAAGTTATCCTTGGAAGCTCTTCAAACCATTACTTTTTTTTTGGACAAGTTTTTAAGATGTAGCGTTTATTTTAACGAGATTGGACAAAGCCCGATTGAAGAATTTATTCTCCTCAATACTTTAGCAATAAAGAATAGGAAGGGATTTTAGGCCTAAGGGAATCCGGGAGGAAATCAAGTCGACGTGGCTCGCATCTCTTCGGGGAGTAATTGAGCGGACGCGAACGATTTCTCGAACGCCTCGTAATTGTCGGGAAAATAACAGTGTATAAGCGCCCCCTGGTAATAAATTTAACAAAACGTTTGTTTTGGTTTAGAAATGGGACAATAGAGTTAGAATGTGCCAAGTGGGTTTATTCTGGACGGCGAGGCCGACGCTCGGTTAGCCGCAGTCTCCAACTTTACGTATTTAACAATAATTCAAAAAAGTTACCTTTTTGCATCTGAAAAGTGCGATGATGGTGATGAGATTCCCAGGGATTCCGACGAGCATGAAAAGAAGACAAAACGCCGTCGCGAGAGTTAATAAAGAGTTGGGGTATCCGTGAAAAAGTTCGGTTTCGAGATCTTCTAATTCGAGAAATGGAAAATCGTAATCTTCTGTTAGATTTAAAGTTCGGTTAAGAAGCATCCCCCAAGGGGAAACAGATTTCGGTTCATGTCCTGTAGCGCTAAAAACGCTCGCGTGGATGACAAGCTCGTCGGGATATTCGATCCCGAATTCCATCATTTTGGCCGTTTCTGGGGGGCTTATCCGGTGGAAGACTTTACCTCACGTCTTCTCATAACGTCTGAAACAGAGAAAAAGTGGATGATTAGTCACTCAGAAAGTCAATTTATCCGAAGAGATAAGGAAGTTGTCGGAGAAGGGTCAAAGGGGAAAATTTGACGAGGGTGGGTTTTGTTTCCTAACGCCTTTTCTCACGACGATAGACTTGTTAAAGGTGTGATCACGTATTTAATTCCTCCGGTTTATGCCGTCACGTCGGCCGAGGGTAGTAACCCTCTTTTGCTACACGTGCACCCCAGGGCCAAACACCCATCGAACACCCACTACGTCAAAAATAGGACACGATTTAATCATCCGTACATTATTAACTTTTTCGATAAGCAAAAAATGTAATTTTAACTTGGATTTTTTTTCTTCCATTGAGTTCCTGGACGTTTCTGGGCCAGAGAATCGAGGAAAAATACCCAAAACTCGTTAAAACGTGTGCTAAACGCATAAGATCCGATAAAATGGGAGTTTCTGGGCCTGAGAATCGAGGAAAATGACCCAAAACTCATTAAAAAGTGTGATAAACCAATAAAGATCCGATAAAACGGGACTTTCTGGGCCAAAGAATCGAGGAAAAATACCCAAAACTCGTTAAAACAAGTGATACACAAATAAAGATCCGATAAAATGGGAGTTTCTGGGCCTGAGAATCGAGGAAAATGACCCAAAACTCGTTAAAACGAGTGATACACAAATAAAGATCCGATAAAATGGGAGTTTCTGGGCCTGAGAATCGAGGAAAATGACCCAAAACTCATTAAAAAGTGTGATAAACCAATAAAGATCCGATAAAACGGGACTTTCTGGGCCAGAGAATCGAGGAAAAATACCCAAAACTCGTTAAAACGTGTGATACACAAATAAAGATCCGATAAAACGGGAGTTTCTGGGCCTGAGAATCGAGGAAAATGACCCAAAACTCATTAAAAAGTGTGATAAACCAATAAAGATCCGATAAAACGGGACTTTCTGGGCCAGAGAATCGAGGAAAAATACCCAAAACTCGTTAAAACGTGTGATACACAAATAAAGATCCGATAAAACGGGAGTTTCTGGGCCTGAGAATCGAGGAATCTGACCCAAAACTCATTAAAAAGTGTGATAAACCAATAAGATCCGATAAAACGGGACTTTCTGGGCCAGAGAATCGAGGAAAAATACCCAAAACTCGTTAAAACGTGTGATACACAAATAAAGATCCGATAAAACGGGAGTTTCTGGGCCTGAGAATCGAGGAATCTGACCCAAAACTCATTAAAAAGTGTGATAAACCAATAAAGATCCGATAAAACGGGACTTTCTGGGCCAGAGAATCGAGGAAAAATACCCAAAACTCGTTAAAACGTGTGATACACAAATAAAGATCCGATAAAATGGGAGTTTCTGGGCCTGAGAATCGAGGAAAAATACCCAAAACTCGTTAAAACGTGTGATACACAAATAAAGATCCGATAAAACGGGAGTTTCTGGGGCTGAGAATCGAGGAAAAATACCCAAAACTCGTTAAAACGTGTGATACACAAATAAAGATCCGATAAAACGGGAGTTTCTGGGCCTGAGAATCGAGGAATCCTGAAATTTTTCAGTTTCTCCAGAGTTCAAAAGTATGGTTTTTTTGCGATTTTTAGGTAAAACTATTTCTCCAAAAAAACTAGACAGAAGACATAAAGAAATGTTATATTTTAATTTTAATTGCGTATAATATCCCGCAAGGTAATTGATTTTGACATCAAACCATTAAACCAATAATAGAGGAAGAAATGACTGTGATAACGGGTATCTCACGACGCGTTTCGGCTTAAAAAGCCTCGTCAGGTGAGCTATTCCCTCTATCACAATCATTTCTATCTTTTCACTGTGGATCTATCTCCCTATATAGAAGGAATAGCTCACCTGACAAGGCTTTTTAAGCCGAAACGCGTCGTGAGATACCCGTTATCACAGTCATTTCTTCCTCTATTATTGGCTTATTGTTTGATGATAAAGAAAATAACTAAACCAGGAGAATATTTAAAATTTTTTGGAAAAAAAATCGCGATTTTGAAGATGTTCCAACACTCAGGAAAATGTTAACAAATTAGGAATTCAACGAGGAAGCAGAAAACTTAAGATTTGTAACAAAAACCACGAATTAACTTGAAGTCACCCCAAGGGGCTCATAAACAAGAAGGGAAAGCCGCAGCCAATATATCCCATTAATTAGTTGGCTAACCTGTTTTTGAGAATTAAGACGACAACAATTCTAGAAAACATTTGAAGCCGAAAATCTAAGAATTGATCTTTGAGACTAAACTTTTGAAATTGATCGCCATTTTGTGCCGATAAGAACAAAAGAAGGGCTTAAAAGGGGAAACTTATGACGCCCCCAAATCTGAAGTTAAACCCGGAAAAAGAAACTTTAACAAACTTTTAAAATAAACAATAGAAAATGTTTGAAAAAAATTAAACGTTTGATCTTTTATCATTCGGACCTCCCCAGATTTCGGTATTCAAGTCAGAAACAGAAAAGCCCCTCCGCCCATTCGACAGCGTCTGAATTAATCTTCGTTTCCGAACTCGTCGCTCGTTTGATTTATACGCTATTTCTCTTTTCGCTATTCATTTTTGACTCGATTATAATGAAATTAATTCGTGAGGCTCACCGCGTTTAATGAACTCGACCCTACACGAATTTTCCATTTTCCCAAGGGGTGGCGACACACTTTTCCTCTAATTTAATGACCCTTTACGTTCTGAATACAAAGACGAAATAAAAAAAAACAAACTTTTTTATAAAACGGTAAAAAAATTATAAAATGCATTAACTATTTCTTAAAAGCAAATTTTTTAAGGGGATATGAGAGTTTTAAGTTGGTAGCTTTGTACATATTTCGTTGTGAGCAACGGTTTTCGGTTTTTCCCTTCTATCTTGGAAACCGTCGCTCAAAAGGAAAAAATGTCATAAGTAAAAGTTGTAGGTACTGAAATTTACTACATAAAATATCTTATTTGTTTTTTCCGTCAGAGCAATACTTTAGGAGATATGGAAGTATTTAAGTTAGTTGCTTTGCAAATTTTTCGTTGTTAACTACGGTTTTCGGTTTTTCCCTACTATCTCGGAAACCATCGCTCATAACGAAAAAACGTCCTAAGTAAAAGTCGTAGCTACGGAAATTTCCTACAAAAAAGATTTCATTGGTTTTTTTGTCAGAGCAATACTTAAGGAGATATGAGGGTTCTTAAGTGAGTTGCTTTGCAAATTTTTCGTTGTGAGCAACGGTTTTCGGTTTTTCCCTTCTACCTCGGAAACCGTCGCTCAAAACGAAAAAATGTCCTAAGTAAAAGTTGTAGGTACAAAGATTTCCTACAAAAAACGTTTTATTCATTATTTGTGTAAGAGCAATATTTAAGGAGTTATGAGGTTAAAACTAATAATCCTACAGAGCCTGTCTGAAAACTTAAAACCTTCATATCTCCTAAAATATTGCTCTGACGGAAAAAATTAAAAGATATTTTATGTAGTAAATTTCCGTAGCTACAACTTTTAATTAGGACATTTTTCGTTTTGAGCGACGGTGTCCAAGATAGAAGGGAAAAACCGAAAACCGTTGATAACAACGAAATATGTACAAAGCAACCAACTTAAAACCCTCATATCCCCTTAACTGAGAAAACTTTAAAAAAATTTAGGTCTCCAGTGAGATTCGAACCTACAACCTCTGGCATGCTCAACAATGAACTTAAATAAACATTTGTAAAATTTTCTAACATGCTCAATATTTTAACTCGCCAAAAAAATGTTGTTTTGGTTATAAAATTTTGAAACTAAACGCCTTTCAGACGTGTCTAATCACGTGACGTTAGTAAATGGACAGAAGCCAAATTTAACAATTTATTTTTGTATTTTTAATTTTGAGAAAAGCATTAAAAAATATATGCTTTTCATATTTATGCTTATTTTAGGCATCATGGATGCTTTTGGGATATGAGTCAAATATTGTGAAATTTTTTTTTCTTTTTAAAAAAAACTAACGTTTGATGCCAAACGACATGCTAAAACTATTCATGCTTTAAATAAAAAAATATTTGATCTCTTTTTGACAGGCTGACTTTGTCGAGGTATTTTTATACAAGCAAAAAGACAAATTTATTTTTTTTTTACTTTTGTATGAATACGTACTTTTATAAGGTAAAGCAGGGAAGGGAGAAAAACGAGGTTTGGGGGTGGCAATCGGGGTATAAACTGAGTCGGGACGTTGGACGCCTTCCACATTTATAGGCCGCCCCACTTCGGTCCGCGCCACCGCCCCGTGCCACCCTTCAACCCCCCTACCCACAAACTCTTCTTTTTTTTTCGACAAATATGTTTAAGGGAGAAAATGTGGGGAAAGGAAAAGGTTTTATTACATGTGTGACATTTAAAAAATGAGGACAATAATTAGCCTTTCCCCTTCTGTAATTTTTCTTCCGGGGTCTCATATCTTTCAACGTTTTTAAGGAAAGATTTATTATCAAGCCGAAATATTGCTACGCATTTATTACTTGCTAAAAATAAAAATAAGCAGGTAAACTATTTTTGGTTTAAAAATCCACCTAATTGAGAAAAAATAAATTATTGACCCTCTTGACGCTTTTGAGACCCTCTGGTTCTTCGTCTACGACTCGTTTAACACTTGAACGCCCACCTCTTTTCTCAATAAAATACCGAGATTTGGGTCAAAAGGTTATTTTTACGTCAAAAACTGTGAACAATGTCAACCTCTCGTTTTTACGTCTTAAAACGCCAATATCTGGGTAAAAACAGTAAAATGACAGAGGGAAAACTGAAAATGGCGTTAAAAAAAATCATGATATTTTTCTTTGGCATCGCGCCAGATGTCAAATCAGAATATAATTTTAGGTAGATTTCTTTTCTTCAAAATCTACCTATTGTAATGTACCAAGTTTTATATATACATATGTATATATTAGCACGATAACTGGAGCAATTTTAATGTGAGGGTGACGATATCCGGTATTTTGAGTTTTTATCTCAATAGCTCGGACGAGTTCGTTAATGGCTGAAATCGGACCAGCGATTCACCTACTTTACTTAGGGCTTAAAAGACAAAATTGGCATTTTCTATTGAAATCCTAGTCCTTTTGCAAAAAAAACTTTAAGACCTCTGCGAGGGCGTGTAAAAAATTAATTAAAGCAGGTTTGGACGAGCCAGGCGCAAAATATTATTGAACTAGCTAAACTTTAAAAAAAATTTGAATTTATACCGGGAAATTATTAAATATTTTATTAATAAAATTATCAGATGTTTTTCTAGGGGCTCAATTTTCGGTAGATTTTTTATTTTTTATTAGTTGGCGACTTCTGAGAAGTCAAAAATGAAAACGAAGCAAATTTAATAAATGATCTTTGGGCCGACCATTGTTATGACCAAGAACTTAAAAAAATTGCGGTATGTTTGTGATATTGATTAGTCTATTAAAATTATATTCTGTATGTTTATAGATTCAAATCGGTAAGAAATTCGCTTCGAAAGGTTTTTATAAATCTACCTAAAAAAGTCGAAAATGAAAATAGGGGCTCAGTGGCGCAATTTTTCTTATATCATCATTTTTTTTATAACATAATTATATATTTTGTATTTATACATATTAATTTTAATCATGAAAAGAAATCTACCTTTAGTCCCTGCTACCGCAGGGTCATTATTTTTATTAAGTCTAAAACAGCAAAATCCGATATTTTTAACTTCCTTAAAGAAGTTATTGTGATACCCTCGACGTCGGGTTTTTGGAGAAGGGTCTTCCAGACCCGGAGGGTAAATCGAATATTGATATTTAGCTATCTCAACTTTGTCTGTGGTGCCGGTCGGCCGTCCGTCCATAGCATTTTTTTCCAGAATATTACTTTACTTTCAAAGAAACTGAAAATTTTTCGAAAAAAAAATCTCGGAAAGAAATACATAAGTATGTATGTATTTCTAAAAAAAAACTTGGAAAATTTTTCGAAAAAAATAAAAACTCCCCCTCCGTTATACTTCCCTCCCTATACTTCCACTCCCTATACTTCCCCTCCCCTATACTTCCCCTCCCTTATACTTCCCCTCCCTTATAGTTCCCCTCCCTTATACTTCCCCTCCCATCTACTTCCCCTCCCCTATACTTCCCTTCCCCTATACTCCCCTTCCATATACTTCCCCCCAATATTGTTATTACTCTTTAAGGAAGTTTTCGTTGGAAGCTCTTCAAATTAGTGCTTTCAGTCGAAATAAGCGTAGCTTGGCTGGGTGAAACTTCATCCACATTCCCCCTCCGTTATACTTCCCCTCCGTTATACTTCCCCTCCCTTATACTTCCCCTCCCTTATACTTCCCCTCCCCTATACTTCCCTTCCCCTATACTTCCCCTCCCTTATACTTCCCCTCCCTTATACTTCCCCTCCCTTATACTTCCCCTCCCCTATACTTCCCTTCCCCTATACTTCCCTCCCTTATACTTCCCCTCCTTATACTTCCCCTCCCTTATACTTCCCTCCCCTATACTTCCCCTCCCTATACTTCCCCTCCCTTATACTTCCCCTCCCTTATACTTCCCCTCCCTTATACTTCCCTCCCTTATACTTCCCCTCCCATATACTTCCCTCCCCTATACTTCCCCCCCTATACTTCCCCTCCCTTATACTTCCCCTCCCTTATACTTCCCCTCCCATCTACTTCCCTCCCATGTACTTCCCCTCCCATATACTTCCCCTCCCCTATACTTCCTAGCAGAACTGAAAAAGTTTAAAATTTCCCTTCTTTGAGAGTTTTCGTCGGGCCTGCTTTTTTTTTAAATGAGAATTTGAACCAGCATTTAGGGGATTAGCTATAAGATTAGGTTAGACCAACCCAACGTCTAGTTTGTGCGGGTAAGCGTTAAATATTGAGCCACGGCGCTAAACAAAATTCTCAAAAACAGTAATTATTTTGTTTTTCAAAATCCTTCCACTTTCTGATTTCTTTGAACTTCTGATTCTGATTATAAAAAGAAATTCCTAAATAAGTAGGCGGTGATTTTTCGCGATAACTGAAAACAGATCAACTGTGAGCGAGTGCTTTCACCGTGAATTTCATCCGTAAAAGGATTCACTCAAATACGAAAAAGATAACAAGAAATCTCCAATCTCTATAGAAAAAAAATATGTTGGCAACACTTATCGCATCTAATAAAATATTTTGATGTTCAACGTTGTAAAACCAGGGAGGGGCACCTGTCAATGGCATGTTAGCTCGTTAATAAAACCACAGATGGCGCGGTTAGCGGAATATGATGAATTAATTAATTTATTCCCGAACTAAAATGTAAACAGACAATGAACAAAAGACTTAAAATTAATTCAGGATAGTAAAATGACAAGTTGACTGGCAGGCCATTTTCAATGGTGGGGCATTCTAAAATTAAAACGGGTTCCGATCGCAATTGAACCTAAAGCCTTTTTCACGGCCACACTTTTCATCCGATTTCACCAAATTTTCCCTCAATCGATGAGCAAGAAAGCACCGTAAGCGATTTTGAATTTCGAAAAAATGGCGGAGATATGAACGTTTGAAATTTTAAAAACTGCGCTGCGGCTGAACCGTTGGTCCGATTTTCACCAAAATACTCCTTATTTTTTACGAATTTCTGGTGTAAAAAAAATTTAGTAGGGAGAAATTCGATACTTCCACCACTTGCGAGAGGGACATCTCTGGGGCAAAAAGTCCATTATTTCTACCTTGAAACTTAGGCTTCCCCTCCTTTATACTTTCCCTCCTTTATACAACCCCTCCTTTTATACTTCCCCTCCTTTGTACTTCACCCTCCTTAAACTTCCCCTCCGTTATACTTCCCCCTCCTATATTGTTTCTTCAGAAAGCATCGTAAGCGATTTTTGAATTTCAAAAATGGCGGAGATATGAACGTTTGAGATTTTAAAAACTGCGCTGCGGCTACACCGTTGGTCCGATTTCACCAAAATACTCCTTTTTTACGAATTTCTGGTGTAAAAAAAAATTTAGTATGGAGAAATTCGATACTTCCACCATTTGCGAGAGGGACATCTCTGGGGCAAAAAGTCCATTATTTCTACCTTGAAACTTAGCTTCCCCTCCTTTATACTTCCCCTCCTTTGTACTTCACCCTCCTTAAACTTCCCCTCCGTTATACTTCCCCCTCCTATATTGTTTCTTCAGAAAGCATCGTAAGCGATTTTTGAATTTCGAAAAAATGGCGGAGATATGAACGTTTGAGATTTTAAAAACTGCGCTGCGGCTACACCGTTGGTCCGATTTTCACCAAAATACTCCTTTTTTACAAATTTCAGGTGTAAATAAAATTTAGTATGGAGAAATTCGATACTTCCACCATTTGCGAGAGGGACATCTCTGGGGCAAAAAGTCCATTATTCCTACCTTGAAACTTAGGCTTCCCCTCCTTTATACTTCCCCTCCTTTGTACTTCACCCTCCTTAACTTCCCCTCCGTTATACTTCCCCCTCCTATATTGTTTCTTCTTTTTTAAGAAAGTTTTTAGGGATATCTCTGGGGCAAAAGTCCATTATTTCTACCTTGAAACTTAGCTTCCCCTCCTTTATACTTCCCCTCCTTTGTAAACAACCCTCCTTAAACTTCCCCTCCGTTATACTTCCCCCTCCTATATTGTTTCTTCAGAAAGCATCGTAAGCGATTTTTGAATTTCGAAAAAATGGTGGAGATATGAACGTTTGAGATTTTAAAAACTGAGCTCCGACTACACCGTTGGTCCGATTTTTACCAAATACTCCTTTTTTACGAATTTCTGGTGTAAAAAAAAATTTAGTATGGAGAAATTCGATATTTCCACCATTTGCGAGAGGGACATCGAGTGGGACAGCGAGAGGGGCAAAAAGTCCATTATTTCTACCTTGAAACTTAGGCTTCCCCTCCTTTATACTTCCCTCCATTATACTTCCCCTCCTTTGTAAATCACCCTCCATTATACTTCCCCTCCTTTGTAAATCACCCTCCTTAAACTTCCCCTCCATTATACTTCCCCCTCCTATATTGTTTCTTCAGAAAGCATCGTAAGCGATTTTTGAATTTCGAAAAAATGGTGGAGATATGCACGTTTGAGATTTTAAAAACTGCGCTGCGGCTACACCGTTGGTCCGATTTTCACAAAAATACACCTTTTTTACGAATTTCTGGTGTAAAAAAAGTTTAGTATGGAGAAATTCGATACTTCCACCATTTGCGAGAGGGACATCTCTGGGGCAAAAAGTCCATTATTTCTACCTTGATACTTAGGCTTCCCCTCCTTTATACTTTCCCTCCTTTATACTTCCCCTCCTTTGTAAATACCCTCCTTAAACATCTCCTCCATTATACTTCCCCCTCCTATATTGTTTCTTCAGAGAGCTCCGAAAGCGATTTTGAATTTCGAAAAAATGGCGGGGATATGAACGTTTGAGATTTTAAAAAATGCTCTGCGGTTACACCGTTGGTCCGATGGACAAAAAGTCCATTATTTCTACCTTGAAACTGCATCCCCTACTTTATACTTCCCCTCCTTTGTACTTCACCCTCCTTAAACTTCCCCTCCGTTATACTTCCCCCTCCTATATTGTTTCTTCTTTTTTAAGAAAGTTTTTCGTTCTCTTTTCTTTTCTTCAATGGTTTTGCTGAAAGCATCCAAACTATAGCCTTAATCATTGTCAAAGACCTCAAAAGAACTTTCAGCATAAAAGACAAGCTTTCTTAACTAGATGTGATTTTAATTAGCATAAAATCTTCTCTAGAATTAGACATGGAATCAGTCTAATCTTAAGTTTTAAATGTTTTAATCAAAGTTCAATTCCGAAGTTTTTGATTGATGTAAAGTCAAGCGATGAAACTCGACGTACCTGAGCTGAATAAACTAAACGGTTTTAATGTAGTAGCTTCCTCAATTCATCGTTAACTCTTCAATTATATTCACTTCCCTTTTCTCGCTGATAAATTATCAAGTCGAAAACTACAGAGGAGATTTTTTTTTTTTTTTTTTTTTTTTTTTTTTCAAAGTACGCTTTATTACTTGAACAAACACTGAAGCCTTTGAAGTAATAAACATTGGGGAAACTTAAAATCCTATTTTTACAACGATATAAATCTTTAAAGACATTTTAACAACATAAAAATACATGAAAAAAGTAATTAAAAATATCGTCAAATGCATTTTAAAAGCTACTGAAAAAAAAGTTAAGGAGTCGTTGGACCCTTTTTTTACCGCCTTGGACACATGGCCCTTCAGCTCCTCTCATAATCACAGCTGCCAACACAAACAAGATTAGGTATCTAATATCAGAGCTTATTCTAATAATTTTATAAATCCATTTTAACTTCTTTGAAAGAAATTCGGCTGACTACCGACTGCGCCGAAGTGACTACCTGGATTGAAAAATTATTGCCAACTGCGCCGGGAGTCCTATCAGATAATCTCTTGGGCTCTAAGCCTATGACCAACTGCGCCGAACAAAATTAATAAACGCTGACTACCGACTGCGCCGAAGTGACTACCTGGATTGAAAAATTATTGCCAACTGCGCCGGGAGTCCTATCAGATAATCTCTTGGGCTCTAAGCCTATGACCAACTGCGCCGAACAAAATTAATAAACGGCTGACTACCGACTGCGCCGAAGTGACTACCTGGATTGAAAAATTATTGCCAACTGCGCCGGGAGTCCTATCAGATAATCTCTTGGGCTCTAAGCCTATGACAGGCTATGACCAACTGCGCCGAACAAAATTAATAAACGGCTGACTACCGACTGCGCCGAAGTGACTACCTGGATTGAAAAATTATTGCCAACTGCGCCGGGAGTCCTATCAGATAATCTCTTGGGCTCTAAGCCTATGACCAACTGCGCCGAACAAAATTAATAAACGGCTGACTACCGACTGCGCCGAAGTGTATAACAGATTAATATAATTTTAAAGACAAATTAATTGAAGAAAAAGGCGGGACCAGTGCCGCCATCTAGCGGTTTAAGGAGGAAGCTGGGTGGTGGTGAAGAAAGAAGAGGGGACCGAAGGAGAGAGAGATCTGGACACTCTTCGACCGACCGGCCTGCAGGCATTTGAGAGTTTTCTTTTCGGCTTTTTCTTTCTGCTCAAAAAAAGAAAAAAAAAAAATAATAATCTATACAAGCGTCAACCGCCTTCATCAAGCATCAGTTCATCAGTTCATCAGTTCATCAGTTCTTCTGAGCTCCAACAATAATCACTTAATTTGTCAATTTATTTTTTAAAGCGAGTGAGTCTTATCTTTTTTTTATATTTAATTTCAAAGCTTTTTTTTACATATAAACTTATAACAGAATAAAGAGGATTCTTTAGGGCAATCAATATTTAACTTTATTATTTTAAAACCCCCAGAACCCTCTGTCAGCTAAGAAGATTCTGAGGAAAGAAGCTACGCCACAAAAAGTGGTAGCAGAGCGTGGTTACTGCGGACGGTTCTGAGAGTGTTTAAAATTTTTTTTTTATTGAGTAATATCGTGAGAAATGTGCTCTGAATTTTAATTTTTTTTTAGAAGAGAGTTTTTTATTTTATTTTTTCATTTAGTCGAAGGAGTATTATTTTTTATTAAATTTTCAGGTTTGAATAATTTCTTAAATTTCTTAAATAAAAAAAATTAGGTCATCTATTTTTAGCCGGACAACTCCGGACAGTTCAAACTCTAGGATTAGTCACTTTCTTATCTCACTGCCTACGTTCGGAAATAATTCTTCGTTCAAAAAAATTTTTTTATTCATTAAATTATAAATAATTTTCTTCCCTTTCCTTTTATTTTTATTATCTCCATCAAATTCTTTTTTTTTGGGTTGATTTAAGACTTCACTATTTTAAATAGACAATTCAGTTTCGATCCCCTCGCCTTGAATTTGTCGGCTTAAAGTCCCCTTTGCAATTTTCCAGCTTCTGAGTCTCGCGCCATGCCTGCAATGCTCTGTAGCGAATGTAATGTGGAGGCTGATCTCCAGGAATTTGGGGTTTGTTCCACTTGCAAAGAGCAGGTTCATTTGCCTTGCAGTCAAATTACAGTGGAAAATTACAAAAAACTAACAAAGGAACGGAAAGAAAAGTGGCAAGGGCCATGTTGTTCCGACAAGGCATCGATGCAAATATTGAGGAGGTCGTTAAAGTCCCTGGAGTTGTCAACCCGAGAGAGTTTCACCTCTTTTACCACTAAATTAGGCAATTTTGAGAAATACATGGTAGGAATGAGGGATGACCTTACCAAGGTAGATAAGAAAGTGATCCACGTAAACGATGTACTAACCAAAAAAATTGATTCGGTAAAAAAAGAAATTGAGGAAAATGTCTCGACACTAAAGGCGAAGATAGAATCCTCAATTTCGTGCGTTAATGAGGAAATTAATGTACGAATTCAGTCGATAAATGACAATTTGACCGCTAGGATTGATGCCGTGTCCGAAATGGGTCCCCTTGCTTCGACAGAAAGAAGGGCTGAGAATGATGTTAAGCCATTAGATTTTTCTGGGAATCAAGAAGGTCTAGGTGGATTTTCGTTCCGTATCGAATCAGATATAGACGCAGCGTCTTCTACGGATTCTTCGGACGACCGGTCAAGAGGACCTCATCGTCCCTCGAACAGTGAACATATGTCCAAAAGAATAATTAGACAAATTGAAAAAATTCCAGTTTTTAAGCCATATCAACCAAATTCAATAGTGTATTTCCTCATGAAGATAGCCCCAATCGCATATCGATATTCCAAGAAAATAAAAACCATATTGCGTATAGTGGCTGAAAACACCATAGATCAGTCGAGTGCCGAGTATATATATACCGCTCTCAAGCACGAAGGTCTGAATTTTGATGTTTTCGCTGAGGCTCTAGTGTCACAAGCAATGACCCCCCGTCAGCTCGCTCAGGCAAAGTCTAAATTCCTTTTTGCTCCTCAAAAGGCAACCCTACCCCTTCGCCCATTTGTAGACTCCCAGCTTTTGCTAGCTAGGCTATTCGGCGAGAAAAACGATCGCCACATAGTGGCATCGATTTTAGGAGCTATTCACCCCAACTACCTTTTATTAATGGGCTCAACTGATAATATTTTCACGATAAATCAGCTGAGGCAAAAGGTAAAGGGAGCGGAAATTAGCTTGAATGAAAGATACGGGGAAGAGTATGAAACCAATGTCGCTCAAAGATTTTTTCAAGACAAAAGCTCGGAAAATTTTAAATTCCATAGCAGTAATGGCTATAAAAATAATAATAGTAATAGTTACCATAACAAAAATTCCTCCCGGTACACCCAACCGAAACGTCAATACAAAAATACCCAATGGGTTAATACCCATAGAGAAAACAATGTAGAAGACAGCCAATATGGCCGTCAAAAAAACAACCAATTCCAAAAAGGAAAAAACCAGGGATATGCAAAGACAAAAAACGTCCCCTTTAAAAAGGAACAGCATTCTCTGGCAGCCCTAGCAGAAAACATAGAACTGGTTATGAAGCTGCGAGACTTGGTCGCTCCTCCAAAGGAGAAAGAACCATCTGCTCAGCCCCAACCAGAAACAAAATCAAAAAAATCAAAAGCAAAAAACTAGATATACCCCCCAACCCTTCCCCCTCGACCTTAGGCTCTCTGCCCTTTATCCAAGTAACCATCTGCAATCGTGCGACTCCAGCCCTTCTCGACTCGGGCAGTACTGTCAACGCATTGTCGCAGCAATTTCTAGACTTGGTGGGCAGCAGATCTTTGAAGTCATTCACTCCGGTAAACAACAAGACAGTTGTTTCAGTAGCGGGGGAGACTGTACAGTTCACGGGGAGGGGGGATTTAAAATTGAAATTAAAAAATCTTACTTGGACATTACCATTTTTTGTCATGCCAAAGATGCCGGTGCCTGTCATCCTCGGCTTTAATTTTATGAAAATGGCAGAAATAAATTTAAATTCAGGCGATGGGTTAATCACCTTCGCCAATAACCCTTTAAAGGACTATAGACTACTTTCAGAGTCCGATGACGAATCATCAAAAAACGCTAGCTTAATGGCTCGCTTAGAATCTGAGGACCCAAATCACTTGTCGGAGAGGACAGAACTAATCCTCTCAAATACCAAATTTCCTTCTGTCGAATTTGAGCCGTCATCCGTAAAAAATCACTTTATAAATTCATATCCTGACGTGCTTAATGAACACATCGGCAAAGCGAAGGATTTCCAATTGACAATTCATGTCAAAAGGGTGCCTCCAATAAATCAGGCGGCATACCCGCTAAACCCGCTAGACCTGCAGGCAATGCGAGAAATAATCGATGATTTGCTGCAGGAAGGAGTTATAGAAGCGAGTCATTCTCCTTGGGCTTCACCAGCCTTCCTAGTGTCCAAGAAGGGCACATCAAAAAAACGGCTCGTGGTCAATTTTAAAAAACTAAACGAGGTCATCTTGTTCTCGGCATGGCCGCTTCCCCACATAGATCACGTTTTCCAACATATAATCGGGGCAAAATTTTTCACAATTCTCGACTTATCCCAGTCTTTTTTTCAATTGCCCCTGGATCCCGATTCAAAAAAGTATACAGCCTTTAAAACGCCATTCGGTCATTTCCAATACCGTAGAGTCCCAATGGGGATAAGCCTTGGTTCCCAAGCAATAACGGAGTACTTAGAAAAGATACTCGCCCCTGTGAAATATAAATTCGTCTGGAATTATATCGACGACATTATTATTTATTCGCCCACAGAGTCGGAGCATATGACCCACATATCGCAGGTATTAACTATTTTACGTCAATCAGGTCTAACTGTACATCCCGACAAGACTAGATTTCTATGTACATCGGTTACATATCTGGGACATCTTCTTTCTCATAACAGCATCACAATAGACTCCCAGCGTATAGAAGCCATCTCAAAAATAGCTCCACCAAGGTCATTGAAGGAAACCTTGTCTTTTTTAGGGGCATGCGCCTTTTTTGCGAAATTTATTCCGAATTATTCGGAAATTTCAGCTCCCTTACACAATTTGAAGACAAAAGGTGCCGATCTAGTCTGGACGTTCGAATGTCAGGTGGCATTCGACACACTGAAGAGCTCCTTAATGAACCCACCAGTTCTGGCCACTCCAGATTTCAATGTACCCTTCCTTTTATACACCGATGCTTCGAGCTATGCGGTGGGAAGCTTACTTGCCCAAAAAGACTCAAAGGGCTTAATTCAGCCGGTAGCCTTTTATTCGAAAAAACTCGGTAAATCTGAAAAAAACTACTCTACATACAAAAAAGAGCTCTTCTCTGTGATTTTAAGTCTTAGGCATTTTAAACATTTTCTTGCTCACAAGCCATTTCACCTATATACAGACTGCAGCGGGTTAGCTGCATTTCTGAAAGGAGATCGATCCAGAGTCTCCAGTAATCCCGCTATCCGATGGATTACAGAGCTCGATTCGTTTAGCTTCGACATCCACCACGTGAAAGGAAAGTGCAACACGGTAGCTGATTACCTTTCAAGGTTCGCTGACCATTCCGAGGTGGCCCAAATCAATGAAGAGGAAAACGACATCATTTTTTTTACCTCACCATTAAAAAACATCCCCTCCCTTTTCGCAGATTTCGGAAATATTCAAAGATCTGATCAGGGAATTTCTGATAGACTTAAGGCAAACGACCCTTCGCTGCAAGTTATTAGGGGATTAGTATACCTTTCTCAGCCAGGCAATCTTTCAGCAAAAAAGCTCCTAGTGCCGGAGAGCATGAAAGATGCGCTGTTCCAGTACTATCATGTTGGCTCTTATGGGGCTCATTTAGGTCGTCAAAAGACTATCGCACGTCTTAAGGCTCTTTTCACCTACAAAGGTATGAGAAAGGACGTGGCGAACAAAGTCGCCTCTTGTCACATTTGCTCTCGGATCAAACCAAACTCTCATCCTTATCCTCATATATTACAGAGCACACCACCTTCCCGAATTTTCGAAAGGTTGTACGTGGATTTTGTCGGTCCACTACCGACGTCAACAAATGGTAATAAATTCATCTTTATCGCAGTGGACGGATTTTCAAAGTTCCTCTTCGCAATCCCATGCCGCAACACCACGGCGGAGATTGTGAAGAGGATCCTAAAAAATTACATATTTGCACAACACGGTATGCCATCCCATATCATCACCGATCGGCAGTCATGTTTTAGATCGGCTGCATTTAAAAATTTTTGTTTCGACCTTGGTATAACTTATATCGCAAATATCGTCCATTATCCGCAGGCAAACCTTGCGGAACGATACATACAGGGTGTCAAAAAGTCAATCAGGGCGTTCCACAGCGATTCCCACAGGAACTGGGAGGACAACATGTTTCTATTTATATCAGCCCTCAATTCAAGTGTGCATGAGTCCACAAAGCATGCGCCTGCTAGAGTATTCCTGGGGCGCGAGACTCAGCACCCCTTGATCCTCAAGCTCAACCTGGAGGATTCACTCTTAGCCACGAGTGGCGAGGGCCTCGAAACGATCCTGAAGGATACCTATAAAAACCTGCTAAAGTCCAACAATCTCAGAAGAAAAGAATTTGCCAAGGACTCGATGAGGGACCAGCTCCCTAAGGTCGGAGATTTAGTCTTCAGAAAGACCTATATTTTATCAAACAAAGCCAAAAAAATTCAATCGTCATTGGCAAATAAATTCTCAGGGCCATATAAAATTTTAAAAATATTTAACCAAGTTTCTTACTTAATTCAATCAATCGACGACCCTACCATAACAATTCAGGCACATATCTCTCAATTAAAACGTTCATAGTATAACCTTCTTTTCCCCATACATATAATATAACATTCTAAGGAATCCTTAACAAGATTACATGAAGACTCACCATTTGTATTTATTTAATCACAATGGCTCACCATAAGTACATGATTTTTCCTTTTTTTTTTTTTTTTTTTTTTTTTTTCCTTTTCCCGAGGAGAGGGAATATTTATAACAGATTAATATAATTTTAAAGACAAATTAATTGAAGAAAAAGGCGGGACCAGTGCCGCCATCTAGCGGTTTAAGGAGGAAGCTGGTGTGGTGAAGAAAGAAGAGGGGACCGAAGGAAGAGAGAGATCTGGACACTCTTCGACCGACCGGCCTGCAGGCATTTGAGAGTTTTCTTTTCGGCTTTTTCTTTCTGCTCAAAAAAAAAAAAAAAAAATAATAATCTATACAAGCGTCAACCGCCTTCATCAAGCATCAGTTCATCAGTTCATCAGTTCATCAGTTCTTCTGAGCTCCAACAATAATCACTTAATTTGTCAATTTATTTTTTAAAGCGAGTGAGTCTTATCTTTTTTTTATATTTAATTTCAAAGCTTTTTTTTACATATAAACTTATAACAGAATAAAGAGGATTCTTTAGGGCAATCAATATTTAACTTTATTATTTTAAACCCCCAGAACCCTCTGTCAGCTAAGAAGATTCTGAGGAAGAAGCTACGCCACAAGTGACTACCTGGATTGAAAAATTATTGCCAACTGCGCCGGGAGTCCTATCAGATAATCTCTTGGGCTCTAAGCCTATGACCAACTGCGCCGAACAAAATTAATAAACGGCTGACTACCGACTGCGCCGAAGTAACTACCTGGATTGAAAAATTATTGCCAACTGCGCCGGGAGTCCTATCAGATAATCTCTTGGGCTCTAAGCCTATGACCAACTGCGCCGAACAAAATTAATAAACGGCTGACTACCGACTGCGCCGAAGTGACTACCTGGATTGAAAAATTATTGCCAACTGCGCCGGGAGTCCTATCAGATAATCTCTTGGGCTCTAAGCCTATGACCAACTGCGCCGAACAAAATTAATAAACAATAGAGGTGCATATCTAACGAGCGCAACCTCGCGAGAGGAAGAAAATTAACACTTTAGAGGTATCTAACGATCGCATCCTCGCGAGAGGAAAAAATTAACCTCCTAGAGGTATCTTACGAGCGCATCCTCGCGAGAGGAAAAAAATAACCCCCTAGTGGTATCCAACGAGCGCATCCTACGCTACCTCGTTCCTAGATTCCTTAGTACAGTCATTTTTTTTCCATTTTTAATCATTAAGGCCGGGTGAAAGGTGCTTATGTTTCGTTTTCCCCAAAATAAATAATTTCGGCGCAGTTGGTATCGGTAATGACAGCGGATTAGGGGTACCCTTGGAGTCCCGGCGCAGTTGGCCTTTTTTCGGCGCAGTTGGATAGAGCCCAGAAATTCATGTCTTACTCTCGATAGATGGTTTTCTCATGGGTCTTTAAGACCCCAAAAAGGTCAACTGGACCTTTTTCCATCTTCCCTACATTTTTTGGAACTTTCAAAAATTAATTTGACTTCCTCAAAATTTTAAACACATTTTTCTATTCTAAAATTCAATATTTGATGAATCAAAGGAAGAAAACACCTGTTTTAACAAATCCCGGCGTGGTCTAGCGTAGTTTCCCCCCACCTTCTCGGCAAAGCGACCGAACAAAATAAAGACGAAAACATTCAGTCATCGACGACCCATCACCCGCGCCTTTCCCCACTAAATTTAACGGCCAGAGTATTAAAATTTAAACGACCGTTTAATTTAAAAAATTAAAATGATCCTCAGTGAATTTTGTGGTGGCTTCTTCAAAAATTAATTAAGACTAAATTTCTTCACTACGAAAAATTCTTTAAGGTATTTTGGTTTTTTGTAATTTAATTTTTTATAAAAAAAATCTATTGTTAATCCTTTACGGCAATTTAGTAAATAAACAAAAATTTTGTTGGATTAACACAAAACACAGTTTTTTCCACCTTCATTTATTCTTTTTCCTGATTTGAAGAATATAAATTTAAACAAAAAACATCACTTTATACGTTAAAAAAAAAATTGTTATGACAATCTCGATTTAGACCTTAAGAATTTATACACATATCCTTTGATGCCATTTTGTTTAATTCAAAACTGGGTCGAAAAGTGATTCATGAGTGAACGAATAGAATAAGTTTACGTCATTTAAAGGATGAGTAAAAACAGGAAAAATTTCAAGGTTAAAAAATAGGTAAAACATTTTTTTTCTTAATCAGCCGTTGAAGTATCGGGGAAAGTTCTTCAGGATCGTGACTCATGATATATTTGTTCCGTTCTAAATATTTAGACAATTAAATCATTGAAGAAAATTCGTAGAAATGCAACTTTTTAAACATCCTTAAGGAAACTATCAATCCAAAAAAAAGTTTTTAATATTTAGAATTCGTATTAGAGTTAACAGGAAGAAAGAAGGTTCTCAGGTGTTCTTCTTTGCATTTTAATTTCTGAACCTTTCGGGTCAATGCTCTGTATTTAAAGTAAGGCGATTATGGCCTAGAGACGTTAATTTTAACAGTAAACAAAAACGAGGTTTTAAAGTAAATATTTCCCAAAAGCTTGTACATTTCTTTAAACTTCTTCATGTAGAAAATACTTTAAGTTTTTTTAAATTTTAAGGAGGTATGATTTAAGTGAGTTGCTTTGCAAATTTTTCGTTGTTAACAACGGTTTTCGGTTTTTCCCTTCTGTCTCGGAAACCGTCGCTCAAAACGAAAAAATGTTTTAAGTAAAAGTTGTAGGTACTAAAATTTACTACATAAAATTTTTTATTAAATTTTACCGTCAGAGCAATACTTTAGGAGATATGGAAGTATTTAAGTTGGTTGCTTTGCAAATTTTTCGTTGTTAACAACGGTTTTCGGTTTTTCCCTTCTATCTCGAAAACCGTCGCTCAAAACGAAAAAACGTCCTAAGTAAAAGTCGTAGCTACGAAAGTTTCCTACAAAAAAGACCTCATTGGTTTTTTTGTCAGAGCAATACTTAAGGAGATATGAGGGTTCTTAAGTGAGTTGCTTTGCAAATTTTTCGTTGTGAGCAACGGTTTTCGGTTTTTCCCTTCTATCTCGGAAACCGTCGCTCAAAACGAAAAAATGTCCTAAGTAAAAGTTGTAGGTACAAAGATTTCCTACAAAAATTTTTTTATTCATTATTTGCGTAAGAGCAATATTTAAGGAGTTATGAGGTTAAAACTAATAATTCTACAGAGCCTGTCTGAAAACTTAAAACCTTCATATCTCCTAAAATATTGCTCTGACGGAAAAAACTAATAAGATATTTTATGTAGTAAATTTCCGTAGCTACAACTTTTACTTATGACATTTTTTCGTTTTGAGCGACGGTTTCCAAGATAGAAGGGAAAAACCGAAAACCGTTGCTCACAACGAAATATGTACAAAGCAACCAACTTAAAACCCTCATATCCCCTTAAACATGCCTTCAAATGGGGTAACTTGGCTTTAAATTAGGGAAAACGGACTTGAAGTGATTTTTAGGCCAAGAACGTAAGGAAACGCCCAAAAATATTTTTTTTAAGAAAATTAATTGGGTTTTCATAAATCTAGTAAGAAAATGAAGCAATTTCAATATCAGCTCAAATATTAATTTCTTTCCTTCTCTATTTCTATTTTTTGTATCGATAAGGTTGTTTCATTAAGATAAAAATTATCCGTTATCCTTGCCGTCAAGATTTTGTTTATTCGTCCCGTCCCCTTCTGAGAAAAGAAGAAAGGATTTAGGTGGCATGTCTGCTATCTCGAGAGGTTAATGCTTTTTTTTAAATAGGCCCTTGATAAAGGGATTATCGGAAATAAGAGTGAGGAAAACCATGTGGCGTTCTCTGAAAAATTAGATCAGCTGTCTATAAAAGACAGGGATTTTTAGAATGGTTTGCTTCCTACTTTTGTTTTGTAATAAAATGAAGAATTTAATTGTCCTGTTGTCATGCATTCCGCAGAAGTGATGTGTCCTCAATACAGTTGCGCCACTCACCTTGATATAAGAAAACATAAAAATAATCTTGGCCATTATTTTATAAGATAAATTTTAAACTTTAGTTCATTAGAAATTGTGGTTTTTCTAATTTTTATGAAACATTAATTATTCGAAATTTCTTGTACGCCTGACTCAGATGAGGGAAACTAATTGACTTCAATTTGGGACTGACCTTTTATAATTGACCGCTGGAGGTGCACGTTAAAATAACGATCCCTTAAATTTAAAAATCGCTTTTTCTTCTTTAAAAAAAAACGGAAGTTTCAAACAGGAAGCTCCATCACGCCCTTTTTTCGATTTCTATCCGCCATTGTCGTTCAAAGTACCTTTATTGGAATTTATGGACGTCAAAGGTCATCATAAAAAAAAGAAAAACGTGCCCGTATGATCTTTTCTTTATTTATTGTCTCCATCTCTAGTAGATAAAACTCAATTTATAAGTCAAACGACTTTAAATTTGATGTAAAATGTAGGATTAATATTCAAGGAAATGACGATATCGGAAACAAAGGCTACTCAATAATGCAATAATTGATTAGCAAAAGGGTACTTCCATCTTGTCTTATAAAATATTAATCCTTCCATCTTTTTCAAAGAGTTATTGCATTCTCCATGTAAAATTTTTGGGGACCCGTAGAGGTTGGGAGAAATTCGGGCTCTTGGCGTGGCTGGGCGAAGACTTTATTTTAACTTCGTTAAAGAAGTTATTGTGATACCCTCCACGTCAGGTTTTTGGGGAAGGGTCTTCCAGACCCCGGAGGGTCAAATCGAATCTTTACCCATCTCAACTTTGTCTGTATCTCCGGCCGGCCGTAGCTTTTTTTTTTGGAACACTTTACGGCCACAGTTTTCATCCGATTTTCACCAGATTTTCACTAAATTTCTTTAGTCGGTGAACAAGAAACTAACGGGGGCGATTTTGAATTTCGAAAAAATGGCGGAGATATGTCTGTTAGAAATTTTAAAAAATTCGCTGCGGCCGAACTTTTGGTCCGATTTTCACCAAATTTTCACCAATTACTCCTTATATTTTTAAAGAATTTTTGGTGTAAAAAAATGCCACTTTTTTTTATTATTTTTTTAGGGGAGAAATTTAATTCTTCTACACATCACGAGAGGCACATCCCTAGGCCAAAGAGCCCAGTATTTCTACCTTGACACTTAAAAAGTTTTCGAAAAAAAAGAACTTAAAAATTTTTTAGAAAAAAAATCTAAAAATTAAAAAAAGTACTAGTCTGGAGCTGGCCCCGACGGGAACTTCCTTAAAGAGAAGTATCTATATAGGAGGGGAAGTATATGGGAGGAGAAGTATAACGGAGTGGGAAGTATGTGGGAGGGGAAGTATAACGGAGGGGGAAGTATAACGGAGTAGGAAGTATAATATGGGAGGGGAAGTATAACGGAGGGGGAAGTATAACGGAGGGGGAAGAATAACGGAGGGGGAAGTATAAGGAAGGGGAAAGTATAACAGAGGGTGAAGTATAATGGAGGGGGAAGTATAAGGGAACGAAAGTATAAAGGAAGGGGATGTAGTAGGGAGGGAAAGTATAAAGGAGAATTTTCCAAGTTAGTTTTTTCGAAAAATTTTTCGGGCTTTTTTTTTTTTTTTTTTTCGAAAATTTTCTAAGTTTTTTTTTTCGAAAAATTTTCCAAGTTTTTTTTTTGTAAAAAAAAAAAAATTTTTTTCGAAAAATTTTCCGGGTTTTTTTTCTTTTCTTTTTTCTTTTTTATTTTTTTTGAAAAATTTTTAAGTTCTTTTTTTCGAAAAATTTTCTAAGTGTCGAGGTAGAAATAATGGGCTCTTTGGCCTAGGGATGTGCCTCTCGTAAAGGTAGAAGTACGAAATTTCTCCCAACTAATAAAAATAGTAATTAAAAAGTGGCAATTTTTTTGCACCAAAAATTCTTAAAAAATATAAGGAGTAATTGGTGAAAATTTGGTGAAAATCGGATTAACGGTTCGGCCGCAGCGAATTTTTTAAAATTTCAAACAGACATATCTCCGCCATTTTTTCGAAATTCAAAATTCCCCCTTGTTACATTCTTCTTCACCGGCTAAAGAAATTTTGGTGAAAATTTGGTGAAAATCGGATGAAAATTGTGGCCGTAAAGTGTTCCGGAAAAAAATGCTACGGCCGGCCGGCACCACAGACAAAGTTGAGATCGGTAAAGATCAATATTCGATTTGACCCTCCGGGGTCTGGAAGACCCTTCCCCAAAACCCGACGTCGAGGGTATCGCAATAACTTCTTTAAGGAAGTTAAAAAATTTAGAAATTTTCTTGAAAAACTTAGACAATTTTTCGAAAAAACAAACTTGGAAAATTTTTCGAAAAAGAAAAAGAAAACTTGGAAAAATTTTCGAAAAAAACAAAAAAACTTCTTCCTCCCTTATACTTCCCCTTTCTTATACATCCCCTTTCTTATACATCCCCACCCTAATACTTCCCCCTCCTTTATACTTTCCCTCCCTGCAAATACTTTCGTTCCCTTATACTTCCCCCTCCATTATACTTCCCCTCCCTTAAACTCCCCCCCCCCCCGTTATACTTCCCCTGACCTATACTGTCCCCACCATTATACTTCCCCTCCCTTAAACTCCCCCCCCCCGTTATACTTCCCCTGACCTATACTTCCCCCTCCGTTATACTTCCCTGACCTATACATCCCCTGACCTATACTTCCCCCTCCGTTATACTTCCCCTCCGTTATACTTCCCCCTCCTAAATTGTTACTTCTCTTTAAGGAAGTATTCGTAGGAAGCTCTTCAAACTTTTTTACCTTGACGCTTAATTTTTTTTTTTTTTTTTACAGAGAGAAATGGAAGAAAATTTTATTCAAGATGACGAACTCGGTTCTGTTCATCGATTCCTCTTTCGTATCAAAATGGAACTTATCCCACGTAAGTCGTAAACCATCATAAATAAAATTGAAAGGAGAAAACCATGTAAATTCCCTGATATACGAGCCTCAAAAGTAATCAGTTAATTTTAAAAGGCTTCTTTCTCAGTTACCAAAGTCCAAAGAACACTTTTTATAAGAAAAAAAAATCCTAAATTTTTTTAAGGTGCAAATGAGGCGCTCCGAATACGAAGGGCGAACTCGACATCGGACAATTTTTTTTTTTTCATTTTCAGATTCTAGACCTTTGAAGAATACACCCATGTAATTTTATATTGAGTTTCCCCTTTTTTCCCCTTTAAAATACGTAAAAACCGATATGCGGCAAAGCTCTACTCTCAACCTTTTTATTTAATTTTTTTTCTTTTCGAGATTTGGTGATTTTTAAAAAACCCTTTTCTCTATGATTCTATGATGATTCTATGATGATTCTAAAATCTCGCCACGAAAATTCCAGAGAGTGACTTTTCTGTCGAGTTCGCCCTTAACAGAAAACTTTAAAATGCGAATATCTCGAAATTACGTTTTGTCGAGTTCGCCCTTCGTATTCGGAGCGCCTCAAATTTTCTGATAATTTCGTTACATTTTAAAATATAAATGAAGCAATATTAATTAAGTCTGCTTCCTTTATTTTTATTTAAAAAAAGAAAATCTAGAAAACGTGACCGTATTAAACTTAAGGATTTTGAAAATATTTTCTCAACTGAGTGCAGAGTAAAAAAAAAATAATATCAATAAAATTTTATGAACGGTGTGAAATTCATTTTCAATTCAATATAACCCCCCATTCAACGTTTTTCCTATAAAACGATTATAACCGAGCATATTTTTATAACCTATACGAGGGAAAAATATCGATAAGTTAAGCCCCGGGAAGGGCGTAAAACGCTGACAAAATGGTATCTTTACGCATGAAATTACACGCGGCCGTTTTTACGACATTAGAAGTCTTTATCATATTTTATCGTCTTCAGGCAGAGATGGGCAAAATCTTAATCATGAATATGATTAAGATTTTAATCATAGGATATTTTTCTGTGATTAAGAATAAGATTAAAATCTTAATCACATAGATGATTAAGAATAAAATCTTAATCACAGAGATGATTAAGAATAAATCTTAATCAAAGGAAATCTGTGATTAAACTCTTAATCACAGGAAATCTGTGATTAATCACAGGAAGTCTGTGATTAATCATAGGAAAATAACGATTAATCATTGGAATTTGGGATTAATTAAAGAAAATAATGATTAATCATTGGAATTTGAGATTAATTAAGGAAAATAATGATTAATCATTGGAATTTGGGATTAATTAAGGAAAATAATGATTAATCATTGGATTTTGGGATTAATTAAGGAAAAAGCATCAATCATCAGAAAAATTGTGTAATCACAGGAATCTGTGAATATTGTCACCTCTGATCACAATTTACTCTCAATAACTAAAAACTCAAAATCTATCAATCTCTAACACTCCAAAATTTATTTTTACAACTCCAAAAATTATAATATTGGCAAAACAAAATTTTTGAAAAATTAAACTTACAATATGGATTATTAATAGTTATGGTAGTTCAACTGAAGTTTGCTTATTATTTTATGAATTATAAATTTAGGGATTAATGGTATAATTTTATACTTTACGCTTTAATTAATTTTGACAAACCAAAATATGTATTTGAAATATTATAAATTTTTGGAGTTGTAAAATTAAAATTTTGGAGTGTTAGAGATTGATAGATTTTGAGTTTTTAGTTATTGAGAGTAAATTGTGATCAGAGGTGACAATATTCACAGATTCCTGTGATTACACAATTTTCTGATGATTGATCAAGCTTTTTCCTTAATTAATCCCAAATTCCAATGATTAATCATTATTTTCCTTAATTAATCCCAAATTCCAATGATTAATCATTATTTTCCTTAATTAATCCCAAATTCCAATTATTAATTGTTATTTTCCTATGATTAATCACAGACTTCCTGTGATTAATCACAGATTTCCTGTGATTAAGAGTTTAATCACAGATTTCCTGTGATTAAGAGTTTAATCACAGACTTCCTGTGATTAATCACAGATTTCCTGTGATTAAGAGTTTAATCACAGATTTCCTGTGATTAAGATTTTATTCTTAATCATCTCTGTGATTAAGATTTTATTCTTAATCATCTCTGTGATTAAGATTTTATTCTTAATCATCTCTGTGATTAAGATTTTATTCTTAATCATCTCTGTGATTAAGATTTTATTCTTAATCATCTCTGTGATTAAGATTTTATTCTTAATCATCTCTGTGATTAAGATTTTATTCTTAATCATCTCTGTGATTAAGATTTTAATCTTATTCTTAATCACAGAAAAATATTCCTATGATTAAAAATCTTAATCATATTCATGATTCAGGTTAGGTATACAAAAAAAAATTTTTTTTGTGGGTTAGCTTTAATTAAAACCGCATTTTAAACTCACACAAAACAAACTTTGGTTACATGTTTGTTTTCAGGAAGTTGTAAAATTTTGAACGAAAATCTGTCAAGATTAAACCCCTTGAAATATCGTTCAGAACTTTTTAAATGTCCTATTAATTCGTTATTAGCGTAAACCTTTTTTGACTTATAAATCAAGTTGAAAAACTCGATTTTAATTTTATCTTTTTTATATTTTTAAAAATAGTAAAAAATTTATTGCTGAAAGGTCAATGATAGAAGTGGGGCTGTGATGTCATCTCGATCTTTCTAATCGGTTTTTTAATTGAGTTGTGCTCCTCTGCGTTCGTTATGTGGGTTTCTCTATTGTTTCCTTTATAAAAAAAGGATGTTCTCACGAATTTTCGAGTAAGTGCAAAAAATGTCATTGTTTTGTGGGCGTAAAAATTCAAAAAGGTCTTTTGTTATGCTTAGCTGTTTGTCATCAGCGAATTTTCTTGCTTATAAACCAAACTAGAAAAGATGCGGAGATAAGAAACTAAGTTGAATAAAAAAATGTCATTTTTAAGTTGAAAATATCATTTCTTGAAAAATAGGGCTTAGGAGAAAAATCGCAGGAAACGAAAATTCTGAAAGCATGATATCGTCGCGTTAGTTCTAACACCGGATAAGTTTTTTTGTCAATTTTGAGTTTGGCATTGTTTCTGATGGTAAATTTTGTGGAGAATCGAATTCCGTTGGTAGTTTAACACTATTACCAACAGAAAATGCGTACCTAGTTGGCTAAGTCATTTTTTGTCAATTTTGAGTTTGGCATTGTTTCTGATAGTTAATTTTGTGGAGAATCGAATTTCGTTGGTAGTTTAACACTATTACCAACAGAAAATGCGTAGTTGGCTAAGTCATTTTTTATCAATTTTGAGTTTGGCATTGTTTCTGATGGTAAATTTGTGGAGAATCGAATTCCGTTGGTAGTTTAACCCTATTACCAACACAAAACGCGTAGTTGGCTAAGTCTTTTTATATCAATTTTGAGTTTGGCATTGTTTCTGATGGTAAATTTTGTGGAGAATCGAATTCCGTTGGTAGTTTAACCCTATTACCAACACAAAACGCGTAGTTGGCTAAGTCTTTTTATATCAATTTTGAGTTTGGCATTGTTTCTGATGGTAAATTTTGTGGAGAATCGAATTCCGTTGGTAGTTTAACCCTATTACCAACAGAAAACGCGTAGTTGGCTAAGTCATTTTTATCAGTTGTGAGTTGGAATTGTTTCTGATGGTAAATTTTGTGGAGAATCGAATTCCGTTGGTAGTTTAACCCTATTACCAACAGAAAACGCGTAGTTGGCTAAGTCATTTTTTTTATCAATTTTGAGTTTGGCATTGTTTCTTATGGTAAGTTTTGTGGAGAATCGAATTCCGTTGGTAGTTTAACCCTATTACCATCAGAAAACGCGTAGTTGGCTAAGTCATTTTTTATCAATTTTGAGTTTGTCATTGTTTCTGTTGGTAAATTTTGTGGAGAATCGAATTCCTTTGGTAGTTTAACCCTATTACCAACAGAAAACGCGGAGTTGGCTAAGTCATTTTTTATCAATTTTGAGTTAGGTATTGTTTCTGATGGTAAATTTTGTGGAGAATCGAATTCCGTTGGTAGTTTAACCCTATTACCAACAGAAAACGCTAGTTGGCTAAGTCATTTTTTGTCAATTTTGAGTTAGGTATTGTTTCTGATGGTAAATTTTGTGGAGAATCGAATTCCGTTGGTAGTTTAACCCTATTGCCAACAGAAAACGCTAGTTGGCTAAGTCATTTTTTATCAATTTATTGTTTCTGATGGTAAATTTTGTGGAGAATCGAATTCCGTTGGTAGTTTAACCCTATTACCAACAGAAAACGCGTAGTTGGCTAAGTCATTTTTTATAAATTTTGAGTTTGGCATTGTTTCCGATGGTAAATTTTGGAGAATCGAATTCCGTTGGTAGTTTAACCTTATTTCCAACGACATCTCGTAGTTCAGGATTTAGCCAACAGGTGTTGCATTGATTCCAATGAGAAATTAATCCGTATTTTGGCTCCCCTGAAAACCTTTGAAAAATGACTTGTCCGGTGTTAGAACTTACGCGACGATATGCTTCATTGGATGATATCATCAACTTTTGAAGAAAATTATGGTAACAGAATGCGCTGTTGAGTACTAAAAGTCGCTTATTAACATTTTCCGGATTCGCTGCCACCAATAAAATTTCCTCTATAGGATTTTTTCCTTGGAAACATTTTTTGTTTCCTATCCAAATAAACTTGTACGTCAAAGGATAAAAAAAATCGTTTTAAAAGTAATTCCGCCGGTCAGAAGTTTCCCGACCGGATGGATTTATTACGCTAACAAATTAGACTAAGTGGCTGTTTGGGGAAGCGAATTTATTGTTCTGACTCAACAGTCGTGCTTCTTTTTTTCTAAATTTTCCTCCTTTTTATTCCCTACCCCCTGAAATTAAATTAATAACGTTCTTTGTTTGCTCGGATTGATCATGATTGATGTTCAGGGTTGAGTGGGCAAACACTTTTTCGGTAGGAAGATCGATTGAATTTTTTGGTATCCTTTAAGGAGGAGTTTATTCACCCCTGACCATTCTCAAGGGAGGGAAAAGATAAAACAACACCTTGAAGAAGAAAAACAGATGTCGCGACCCTCCTTAAACTCCGCTGTTTAGAATAAACTTGTTGTTTTTAGGTACTCAAAACCGCTGCTTACATTCGCAGCGGTGGCTACCATCATAATCATGACGGTCGGCCTATTCGGAAATCTGCTCACAGTCGTCGCATTATTGAGATGTCCCCGAGTCCGAAATGTCGCAGCTGCCTTCATAATCAGGTAAAATCATTTTTGATCATCTTTTTCACATTCTTTTTCAGCTTGTGCATAGCAGATTTCCTTTTCTGCGCCGTCGTTCTACCATTCGCAGCATCCAGATTCATCACCAACGAATGGGTCCATGGTGACTTTTTATGCGGTTTAGTCCCTCTCGTTAGATACGGAAATGTCGGAGTTTCTCTTCTATGTATCGCAATGATCACCATAAATAGGTAAGATACGAGGGATGTCCAAAAATTAAAGACAATATGACGATTTAACGACTGTTTAGCTGGAAATGTGGCAATCTAACGACTGTCTAGCTGACAATATGACGATCTAGCTGTTGTTTAGTTGAGAATAGTACAATCCAACGACTATTTAGCTAAAAATATGATGATTTAGCGGCTGTTTAGCTGACAATATGACTATCTAGCGACTGTCTAGCTGACAATATGACGATTAACCGACTGTTTAGCTGAAAATGTAACAATCTAACGACTGTTTAGCTGACAATATGACGATCTAGCTGTTGTTTAGTTGAGAATAGTACAATCCAACGACTATTTAGCTAAAAATATGATGATTTAGCGGCTGTTTAGCTGACAATATGACTATCTAGCGACTGTCTAGCTGACAATATGACGATTAACCGACTGTTTAGCTGAAAATGTAACAATCTAACGACTGTTTAGCTGACAATATGACGATCTAGCTGTTGTTTAGTTGAGAATAGTACAATCCAACGACTATTTAGCTAAAATATGATGATTTAGCGGCTGTTTAGCTGACAATATGACTATCTAGCGACTGTCTAGCTGACAATATGACGATTTAACGACTGTTTAGCTAAAAATATGCCAATCTAACGACTGTTTAGCTGACAATATGACGATCTAGCTGTTGTTTAGTTGAGAATAGTACAATCCAACGACTATTTAGCTAAAAATATGATGATTTAGCGGCTGTTTAGCTGACAATATGACTATCTAGCGACTGTCTAGCTGACAATATGACGATTAACCGACTGTTTAGCTGAAAATGTAACAATCTAACGACTGTTTAGCTGACAATATGACGATCTAGCTGTTGCTTAGTTGAGAATAGTACAATCCAACGACTATTTAGCTAAAAATATGATGATTTAGCGGCTGTTTAGCTGACAATATGACTATCTAGCGACTGTCTAGCTGACAATATGACGATTTAACGACTGTTTAGCTGAAAATATGACAATCTAACGACTGTTTAGCTGACAATATGACGATCTAGCTGTTGCTTAGTTGAGAATAGTAAAATCCAACGACTATTTGCTAAAAATATGATGATTTAGCGGCTGTTTAGCTGACAATATGACTATCTAGCGACTGTCTAGCTGACAATATGACGATTTAACGACTGTTTAGCTGAAAATATGACAATCTAACGACTGTTTAGCTGACAATATGACGATCTAGCTGTTGCTTAGTTGAGAATAGTACAATCCAACGACTATTTAGCTAAAAATATGATGATTTAGCGGCTGTTTAGCTGACAATATGACTATCTAGCGACTGTCTAGCTGACAATATGACGATTTAACGACTGTTTAGCTGAAAATGTGACGATCTAGCTGTTCTTTAGTTGATAATATTACAATCCAACGACTGTTTAGCTAAAAATATGATGATTTAGCGACTGTTTATCTGATAATATGTATGATAATATACGAGGGATGTCCAAAAATTAAAGACCTTTTGTATTTTGCCGCCGTACGGGCGAAGTATTCTGCCAGATGGCAGCACTAGCTTGTAGCGGGAAGTTCCCCCTCCACATCGCAACTGGTCTCATCTCTCTATCTTATCCAGTGTTGCTACGGCAGCCGTTCGCGATGGACGTCCCTTTAGGTACTTTAAGCAGAGGTGTCCTCTGGGGAAAGTGGCGCTGCTTGTCAATCCTTTGGTTATCTCTGTGTGCAAAAAACTTGCAAAGAACCCATTGGCCACTGCCTGGGACGAGCACAAGCAGTACTCTAAGCAGAGGTGTCCTCTGGGGAAAGCTTCACTGCTTCAAACTTTGCTACTACCAACTTTATAGGAATCTACGGCATGGGATGCCTCATCACCGAAGGAAGCCGAGGAGAAGGTGGCTACTTGGACGGATGACGGAGCGAACTTCACAACCGCCGGGACTCGGCACCGGTAGTCGGGACGTCCATCGCGAACGGCTGCCGTAGCAACACTGGATAAGATAGAGAGATGAGACAAGTTGCGATGTGGAGGGGGAACTTCCCGCTACAAGCTAGTGCTACCATCTGGCAGAATCGCCCGTACGCCGGCAAAATACAAACGGTCTTTAATTTTTGGACATCCCTCGTAGCAGATTATATAATTTTAACCTTTTTTTTAGATATATAATGATAGCACATTATGGACTATATACTAAAATATAGACCGGTATGGATAGCTTGCATGATAGTTTTCTGTTGGGCGTTAAGTTTTGGCATGCAAGTTCCTACATTCGTCGGCATCTGGGGTATTAATTTGTTATGCTGTTTTCAATGTTATTGATGATTTGACAGGAAAGTATGCTTACGATGAAAAATAAAAACGTGCTCGATAACCAAAGATGAGCGAGGTCGTTCCTCAAAAACTGCGCTTTTCCTCATCGGATTCGTCATCCCGTGCCTGATTATCGTCTGCTGTTACGCCAGGATATTCTGGGTCGTACACAGCTCGGAAAGCCGTATGAGAAAACACGCTGAAAACAGCGATCAGAAAAAGAGGCGAAGAAAAAAAGAAACGAGTGGAGAATCACTAAAATGGTTCTGGCTATCTTCTTATCTTTTCTCATGTGTTACCTTCCTATAACCATCATCAAAGTGTACGATCATGACGTCAAACATCCAGGTTAGCCAACTTTTCATAAATTTAATTTTTAATTTTCTTTTTCAGGACTCCACGTTATATCTTATCTTCTTCTGTATCTCTCAGCATGTATAAACCCGATTATTTATGTTATCATGAATAACCAATATAGGCAGGCGTATAAGACGATTCTTTTATGTAAAAGGCCGAGACTCCTTTCTGTCACTCCGGGCGGATCCAGCTACGGAGGTCAGTTACAGAATCATGCTGTATGACATTAGCATGCTATACCATCGTCACGAGGCAAGATTCATAACGATTTTTCATTCATACAGGTGCCCAGTGAATTCCCAAAATTTTGGAAATTCGCTAAGCAAAGTGTACTTTGCTCATAAGAATGATTTTTTAGGTAAATCGAAAGATGATAGTAAAACGATGGTCTCTCACGTATCCATCGCTATGACTCCCGTGAGGTTTCAAGATCTGAAAGACGTCGCCGATCGACACCTTTGATCTCACTTGATACTCAACCCTTCATCATCGGGGATTTTAATCGTTACCACGATTTCACTCGAATATGCCAAAGTTGAAGGAAAATCTAATTTTCCATTCTCTAGTCCTATTCATTTTTTTATTGTATAAAAAGTATTAATAGCACTAGTTAGGTTTCCAGAATTTTTTTTATAAGTAGATAGTCTTTAAAAAAATTATTTTTAAGTGTTTTGTGATAAAATATATTGAAAAAGCATGAATATTGTACAAAAAAGCTAGCTGACAATACGGTTTACTTAGTGTAAAATCGTAAAAATTATTTAATAATTATTTTTAAGTTTTAAGATAGAAAGTCTAAAGTTTATACCGAATATAAATATATTATACCAAATTACTTTTAGTATTCTTGGGTTTTTTTCCAAAACCATTTGCATTTTTAGAAGTTTTATTCGGCCATTTGAGACACTGATTGCTAGCATAGCATAAAAATTAAAAAAAAACCAAATTGTTTAAAAGTACTAGTTTGAAGTCAGAGATGGGCAAATCTTAATCATGAATATGATTAAGATTTTTTATCATAGGAATATTTTTCTGTGATTAAGAATAAGATTAAAATCTTAACAGAGATGATTAAGAATAAAATCTTAATCACAGAGATTAAGAATAAAATCTTAATCACAGGAAATCTGTGACTAATCACAGGAAGTCTGTGATTAAACTCTTAATCACAGGAAATCTGTGATTAATCATAGGAAATAACGATTAATCATTGGAATTTGGATTAATTAAGGAAAATAATGATTAACCATTGGAATTTGGGATTAATTAAGGAAAATAATGATTAATCATTGGAATTTGAGATTAATTAAGGAAAATAATGATTAATCATTGGATTTTGGATTAATTAAGGAAAAAGCATCAATCATCAGAAAAATTGTGTAATCACAGGAATCTGTGAATATTGTCACCTCTGATCACAATTTACTCTCAAACTAAAAACTCAAAATCTATCAATCTCTAACACTCCAAAATTTTAATTTTACAACTCCAAAAATTTATAATATTTCAAATACATATTTTGGTTTGTCAAAATTAATTAAAGCGTAAGTATAAATTATTCCATTAATCCCAAAATTTATAATTCATAAAATAATAAGCAAACTTCAGTTGAACTACCATAACTATTAAAAATCCATATTGTAAGTTTAATTTTTCAAAAATTTTTTTTTGCCAATACATATTAAATTTTTGGAGTTGTAAAATTAAATTTGGAGTGTTAGAGATTGATAGATTTTGAGTTTTTAGTTATTGAGAGTAAATTATGATCAGAGGTGACAATATTCACAGATTCCTGTGATTACACAATTTTCTGATGATTGATCAAGCTTTTTCCTTATTAATCCCAAATTCCAATGATTAATTATTATTTTCCTTAATTAATCCCAAATTCCAATATTAATCATTATTTTCCTTAATTAATCCCAAATTCCAATGATTAATCATTATTTTCTTAATTAATCCCAATTCCAATGATTAATCATTATTTTCCTTAATTAATCCCAAATTCCAATGATTAATCATTATTTTCCTTAATTATCCCAAATTCCAATGATTAATCATTATTTTCCTTAATTAATCCCAAATTCCAATGATTAATCATTATTTTCCTTAATTAATCCCAATTCCAATGATTAATCGTTTTTCCTATGATTAATCACAGACTTCCTGTGATTAAGAGTTTAATCACAGATTTCCTGTGATTAAGATTTTATTCTTAATCATCTCTGTGATTAAGAGTTTATTCTTAATCATCTCTGTGATTAAGATTTAATCTTATTCTTAATCACAGAAAAATATTCCTATATTAAAATCTTAATCATATTCATGATTAAGATTTGGCCCATCTCTGGTTGAAGAGCTTCCTTCCTTCCTTTGAAGTAAAAATAGGAGGGGGAAGTATAATGAAGGGAAGTATAACGAGGGGAGGTATAAAGGAGGGATAGTATAACAGAGGGGGAAATATAAAGGATGGGAAAAACGTTGGGGGAAGTATAAAGGATGGGAAGTATAACGGAGGGGGAAATAAATGATTGGGAAGTATAACGGAGGTTGAAATATAAAGGTGGGCAGTATAAACGGGGGGGGGGGGGGGGTGTCCTCATATAAAGAAGGGAAGTTTTTTTTTTCAAAAATTTTCTGATTTTTTTTTTTAATTTTTTTAAATATCAAGGTAAAATAATGGGATTTTTGCCCAAGGAGGTCCCTCTCGTAACGGGTGGACGTATGAAATTACTCCCTACTAATATGATAATTAATGTAAAAATTGATATTTTTTTACACCAAAAATTTTTTAGAAATGTAAGGAGTATTTTGTGAAAATTAGGTGAAAATCGGTTGGAAACTGTGGCCGGAAAAGGTTCCGGAAAAAATGTTACGGCCGGCCGGCACCACAGACAAAGTTGAGATCGGTACTATCTATAGAATTGAAGGGAAGGGGTAAAAATTCCACAAAAACAAGCTATCTAAGAGTCAAACCTTGAGTAAAAGCAAGATCTTTTGTACCCAATAGACGTCATAATGACGTAGAAGGCTTAACGCCTCTTCTGTTTCTAACCGAGACATCAGACAACAAGCATATCTATCAGTTAAACCATACACTGTTTCCCGGTGCCCGGTAAATTTACTTTTTCACTCCAATTTGACATTTGTTTTCCGGAATATTCATTGATTTACGATGGAAGTCGACCCTCCGGACACCGGAGTCGGAAGTAGAAAAAGAAAAGGGAGACGACTGATTTAGATAAGCCAGATTACGGAACCATCGGTTACGTCTGGGACGAAAACCTCGTTTACCAAGCTTCTAAACTTCCCAACATTTTAGGACGCGTATGTCACTTTTATCGACCTTTCTAGAAAACACCACATCATTTTTTACGTTTTATAATCATCAGTTTTATTTCTATAACCCTCTTTTTTAGGCTAAAATAGTCCATGATTTGATCGACGCTTATGGCTTACTGCGAAACGTCAAAGTCTATAAATGCACCCCAGCGACTCAAACTGATCTCCAGAACTTCCATTCTTCAGATTACATAGAATACCTTCATCAAATAAATATGAAGTATACCCCTGAAGATGAATTTGATTTGGAGTACGGTTTAGGTGAATATTACTTCTGACTGAGTGCTTCATTGTGAATATTTGTATTCATAACTGTGAATTTGGTATTTCTAGCTGTGAATATTTGTATTCACAGCCGTGAATATTTGTATTCATGGCTGTGAATTTTTGTAATGGCTGTGAATATTTGTATTTATGGCAGTGAATATTTGTATTCATGGCTGTGATTATTTGTATTCATGGCTGAGATATTGTATTCATGGCAGTGAATATTGTAGTCATAACTGTGACTATTTGTATTCGTGGCTGTGAATATTGTATTCATGGCTGTGAATATTTTTATTCATTGTTGTGAAATTTGTATTCATGGCTGTGAATATTTGTATTCCTGGCTGTGAATATTTGTATTCATGGCTGTGAATATTGTATTCATGGCTGTGAAGATTTGTATTCATGGCTGTGAAGATTTGTATTCATGGCAGTGAATATTTGTATTCCTGGCTGTGAATTTGTATTCATGGCTGTGAATATTTGTATTCATGGCTGTGAATATTTGTATTCATGGCAGTGAATATTTGTATCCACACCTGTGAATATTTGTATCCACACCTGTGAATATTTGTATCCACACCTGTGAATATTTGTATCCACCTGTGAATTTGTATCCTTACCTGTGACATTTGTATCCTTACCTGTAAATTTGTATTCATGGCTGTGATATTTGTATTCATGGCTGTGAATATTTGTATTCCTGGCCGTGAATATTTGTATTCATGGCCGTGAATATTTGTATTCATGGCCGTGAATTTTTGAATTCATGCCGTGAATACTTGTACTCATGGCCGTGATATTTGTATTCATGGCTGTGAATATTTGTCATGGCTGTGAATTTGTATTCATGGCTGAGAATATTGTATTCATCGCAGTGAATATTTCTATTCCTGGCTGTGAATATTGTAGTCTGTGAATATGTTTTGGTACTGTGATGTATTATTATGTATTCTGGCTGTGAATTTTGTATTCATGGAATATTGTATTCATGGCAGTGAATATTGTATTCATGGCAGTGAATATTTGTATCCTGGCTGTGAATATTTGTATTCATGGCTGTGAATATTTGTATTCATGGCTGTGAATATTTGTATTCATGGCTGTGAATATTTGTATTAATGGCTGTGATATTTGTATTAATGGCTGTGATTTGTATTAATGGCTGTGAATATTTGTATTCATAGCTGTGAATATTTGTATTAATGGCTGTGAATATTTGTATTAATGGCTGTGAATATTTGTATTAATGGCTGTGAATATTGTATTCATAGCTGTGAATTTGTATCATTGTTGTGAATATTGTATTCATGGCTGTGAATTTTTGTATCCACACCTGTGATTTGTATCCACCTGTGAATATTTGTATCCTTACCTGTGAATATTTGTATTAATACCTGTAAATATTGTATTCATGATTGTGATATATTCATAACTCTGAATAACACCATTATTTACTTGTAAAGTTTTTTAATTTCTTTGCGGAAAGTTATCAATTATGATTAACTATTAAACTGAAAATATCAATTTTATCAAAATCCATTGAAAAACTATATTGTATTAATGGCTGTGAATATTGTATTCATGGCTGTGAATATTTATATTCATGGCTGTGAATATTTGTATTCATGGCTGTGAATATTTTGTATTCATGGCTGTGAATATTTGTATTCATGGCTTTGAGTATTTGTATTAAATGGAAATTTTATGATTTTTATCGTCAGGTTATGATTGTCCGCCGTTGGAGGCAATCGTGATTACTGCAAGGCGATCGGCGGTTTCTACTCTTACCGCAGCAAAATGTTGGCCCGCAATTATGTCGACGTCGCTATTAATTGGTTCGGCGGATGGCATCACGCCCAAAGGTTTTTAAACATTTTTTAATTTATTAAATTACCTTTCTTTTCTTAATATTTTTTTAATTTCATAAATCTTCTATTCACCTTAATTTTTAACCACAGATTAGTGATAAATTAAATAAAAACTTTTTAGAGATGGGGCTGAAGGATTTTGTTATATAAATGATGTCGTACTTGGGATTTTGGAATTACGCTCGTGTTATGATAATATTTTGTATGTTGATCTGGACGTCCATCACGGTTGGTAGTATGCTTAAATTTCAAAAAGTTTATGGTTTTTTTAGGTAATGGAGTGGAAACATGTTTTGAAATAACAAAACGAGTACTGACTTTGTCTTTTCATCAGTATGAGCCTGGATTACTTGTCATTCTGTAAATGTTCCTCTTAAGGAAGGAATCGATGATAAAAACTATTGTCGTATTTTCGATCACGTTTTCGACCGTATCGTCAAAATCTTTAACGCCAACGCCATCGTTGTTCAATGCGGCGCCGACGGACTTTCAGGCGATAGGCGGATTCAATTTGACTGAAAAATCCTACGGGCATTGCCTACGGAAAATTTTAAATTTGAGATTACCCACTCTGGTCTTAGGAGGAGGTAAATTTTTTATTTTTCAAAATATTTAATATTTTTAGGTGGTTACAATATTCCAAATACTGCAAGATGTTGGGCTTACCTTACCTCACTTATAACAAATGTTGACATTAATCCTGACATTCCAGAACATCACGTAATTCATATTTGTTTTTATTATTTTTTATTCATTTTATGCTTTAGCATTTCTCTCTTTACGGCCCTAGTTATGAATTATCGGTTATTCGGAGCAACAGAAAAGACAACAATGACGATAATTATTTCAGAACTTCTTTCTGCCTTAAAAAGTATTCTTCTTATTTTTGTTTCTTCATCTTAATTTATATTTCAGTTAATCTGGACAAGCTTTATGCATGCAGGTTGCCATGAATTCTGATATTCCTGAATTTTTATATGTGCCAATTTTATTTAATAAAGTTATTTTTAAATTATTTTGTGTCATTTTTAATCATATGATATCTGGAGTGCCAAAAAAAAAAAAAAGTGTTTCTCAGCATAAACTCTACAATTGGGTAAAAAGAGTTTCTAAAATTTCCAAGTCAAAAAGATGAGGGAAAGGGCTTAAACAGGAAAAGCATTTCTTGGTTCAAAAGAAAAAACTTGTTTGAAGAGCTTCCAACGAAAACTTCCTTAAATGTTTCGGCGAAGCCCAAGCACTTGTTGATTTGAATAATACAGCCACCTTCCAGAGCCTTATATTTTTGGAAATTTTTAAGTATAAAGTGAAATAATGTAAGTAGACATAAGCTTTTGGCTTAAAATAGTTTATTTCATTAAACCAATAAAGAGTACATTAAGAAATTTCGAAAAGTAATTTGATTAATCGAAGAACTATGTAAAGAGGAGCTGTTTAAAGCAAATTGTTAAAGTGTCATCATCTCAAAAATAATATTAAATGGAACCTATAAAAATGAGAAATAATATGTGAAATGCTGTTTTAATAATAAAAAATTTACGTCTAATAGCAGTTTTACTAAACTATTGGAGAGTGTCAGCTTCTCGATGAAAGTAGTTCCCATTTTTGTCACTGGAGACCACTAATGTAGGAGGCATTCGAAACGTAACTTAACCTAAATACAACCGGATATTTATCTGGCGTTTTGTGCATGCAGGGTAGAGTGGAACGTTCGTTCTCCCTTCTTCTCACCACAAGTTCTAACCTGCCAGATTTTTGGCCTAAACCAGACGTGAGATTGTTGTCTCTTCCTCAGATTTATTTTATACTAATATTATTAAATCAATCAAAATGACATTTTATTTCAAAAGCAAGTTTCTCCCTTGAAAATTTCAAAATCCTTAAACACTTCTCATTTACAACCGAAAGAAGATAACGAAAATAAAATGTCAATAGAAGGCGGAAATAACATATAACAATGAAACTACGAAAAAACTTTTGAAACGTTTAAAAGGTTCTAAAAAGAAGAAATTAACTTATAAAGTAAGCGGATCGAGGAGACAATGGATGTGCACATTGACCTCGATTTAATCATGCTAAGTATATGTTATTATCCTTTTTCTAAACTACACGTTTTCAAAATTTAGTTTTCCGAGAGATATAGATTTATAAGATGCATTTTGATCAGAAAATCCTGTGGACATTCTCCACTTCCCCGAAATGCCAAGGAGAGACACTGTCCAAGTTGACCTCACATCCTTGCACTTCGGGAGTCAAAAGACTTCTTTCAAACTTTTTTCTTCATGTATGCATTTATAATTTCCAAAAAAGTGGTTCACAATAGCTTTGTTCCAACCGCCGCTTGAAACTCCTGAGCATGCGCAGAAGGATTTGGACGTCAAATTAGACGTCGTTCAAATCGTTTGTCCGTCAAATCTGAAGTCATCTGACGTCTAAATCATTCTGCCCATGCTCCAGGGGTTTCAAACCAGTTTCAAACTGCGGTTGGAACAAATCTAATAATAGAGAAAGTATGATGTTTAACTCTTATGTGAGAACTATTTGGAAGAACAGTACAACTTTCAAATTAAGCAATAAATCATTTTTTTTAAATTATTCACTGCGGGATTATCGTCGGCAATAAATAATAATGCATTTTTAAACAGTTAAGTAAATATTGCCGGCGCGGGAGGTTTGCAAACCGTTCACTTTCTTCGATGCGTCGGATGAGGACAAATCAAGGCTATTTTCAATTTTAAACATTTATGTCATTATAAACTCAAGTACCTTATTGACGATCAGATTTACAATCAATAAAAACTGTCGGAAAAATTAAAAATTTTTAATTGTTTTTACTGCTAAATTCCTTTTGAGGAAGTTATTGTGATATACTCGATAACCGGCTTTTAAAAATCCTAATGAAACCGTATGGCCAAAATTATTGGAAGAATACACTTTTTAGGCAATTCGTCGGGGTTTCCTTTCATCTACCTATAATTGTTTTTGGGCATTTTGGCTATTACTTTATCTCTCGAATTGATCAGATTTTTTCGATATTCCTCCGTTTTAAAGCGTAAAACCCTCATTATTAGCTTTGTTCCTACCGCACTTTGAAACTCATGGAGCATGCGCAAAAGGATTTGGACGTCATTTGACGTCAGATGACTTCAGATTGACGGAAAAACGATTTGAACGACGTCGAATTTCCTTCTGCGCGTGCTCCAGGAGTTTCAAGTTATTGGATATTACTTTATTTCTCGAATTGATCAGATTTTTTTTTTATTTTCCTCGGTTTTAAAGGGTAAAACCCCTCATTATTAGCTTTGTTCCTACCGCAGTTTGAAACTCATGGAGCATGCGCAAAAGGATCTGAACGTCATATTTGACGTCAGATGACTTCAGATTTGACGGAAAAACGATTTGAACGACGTCGAATTTTCTGCGCGTGCTCCAGGAGTTTCAAGTTATTGGATATTACTTTATTTCTCGAATTGATCAGATTTTTTTTCGATTTCCTCGGATTTAAAGCGTAAAACCCTCATTATTAGCTTTGTTTCTACCGCACTTTGAAACTCATGGAGCATGCGCAAAAGGATCTGAACGTCATATTTGACGTCAGATGACTTCAGATTTGACGGAAAAACGATTTGAACGACGTCGAATTTCCTTCTGCGCGTGCTCCAGGAGTTTCAAGTTATTGGATATTACTTTATTTCTCGAATTGATCAGATTTTTTCGATATTTCCTCGGTTTTAAAGCGTAAAACCCTCATTATTAGCTTTGTTCCTACCGCAGTTTGAAACTCATGGAGCATGCGCGTAAGGATTTGGACGTCATATTGACGTCAGATGTCTTCAGATTTGACGGACAACGATTTGAACGACGTCGAATTTCCTTCTGCGCGTGCTCCAGGAGTTTCAAGTTATTGGATATTACTTATTTCTCGAATTGATCAGATTTTTTTTCGATATTTCCTCGGATTTAAAGCGTAAAACCCTCATTATTAGCTTTGTTTCTACCGCACTTTGAAACTCATGGAGCATGCGCAAAAGGATTGACGTCATATTTGACGTCAGATGACTTCAGATTTGACGGAAAAACGATTTGAACGACGTCGAATTTCCTTCTGCGCGTGCTCCAGGAGTTTCAAGTTATTGGATATACTTTATTTCTCGAATTGATCAGATTTTTTTTCGATATTTCCTCGGTTTTAAAGCGTAAACCCTCATTAGCTTTGTTCCTACCGCAGTTTGAAACTCATGGAGCATGCGTTAGGATTTGGACGTCATATTTGACGTCAGATGTCTTCAGATTTGACGGACAATCGATTTGAACGACGTCGAATTTCCTTCTGCGCGTGCTCCAGGAGTTTCAAGTTATTGGATATTACTTTATTTCTCGAATTGATCAGATTTTTTTTCGATATTTCCTCGGTTTTAAAGCGTAAAACCCTCATTATTAGCTTTGTTCTACCGCAGTTTGAAACTCATGGAGCATGCGCAAAAGGATTTGGACGTCATTGACGTCAGATGACTTCAGATTTGACGGAAAAACGATTTGAACGACGTCGAATTTCCTTCTGCGCGTGCTCCAGGAGTTTCAAGTTATTGGATTACTTTATTTCTCGAATTGATCAGATTTTTTTCGATATTTCCTCGGTTTTAAAGCGTAAAACCCTCATTATTAGCTTTGTTCCTACCGCAGTTTGAAACTCATGGAGCATGCGCAAAAGGATTTGGATATTTGACGTCAAATGACTTCAGATTTGACGGAAAAACGATTTGAACGACGTCAAATTTCCTTCTGCGCGTGCTCCAGGAGTTTCAAGTAATTGGATATTACTTTATTTCTCGAATTGATCAGATTTTTTTTCGATATTTCCTCGGTTTTAAAGCGTAAAACCCTCATTAGCTTTGTTCCTACCGCAGTTTGTAACTCATGGAGCATGCGCGTAAGGATTTGGACGTCATATTGGACGTCAGATGACTTCAGATTTGACGGACAATCGATTTGAACGACGTCGAATTTCCTTCTGCGCATACTCCAGGAGTTTCAAACCAGTTTCAAATTGCGGTTGGAACAAAGATATTGTTTTCCTCGATATCCAGGTAAAACTTTGTACTTACCATTTTATGGCTTTTTTTTTCTCAGTTTCCGAATTTGGAGGTAAAAAACTTTGATTTTTTAGACGAGAAACCCTGTTTAACAGGTTTTTTCTGTTGTTTCATCGTTTAAACCACTTTTTTCTCCACATTTCAGGGCTTTTCCCTTGATTTTTGGCCCAAAAACTTCAACTCTCGTTTTCTTCGATCTTTTGGGTAAGAAACTCTTTTGTCAGCTGTTTTGACCTGAATTTCCGGATTTTGTTTCTCAATTTACTGCTCGAATTGCCTTGATCGGTTTTTTGGGCGTCTTACCCGTATTTTATGCCGGGAAGAATTTTTTTTTACGTTTTTGACGCTTTTTTAGCATAAAAAAGAGCCCTCAAATCTTAATTTTCTTTCTATATAAAACATTTATTAAACCTTTGACCGTTCTTGAACTTTCAAAACAAATCATCTTTACCATTAATAAGGTATAAACTTCAACCTATAACGAATCCTTTTTTGTTGCGTTCATATCGAACGTTTATTAGCACTTTTGTCTTAAAAAATGACAGTCAATTATTGATTAAGCATGTTGCGTGTATCAGAAAAAAAAGAGAAAGAAAAAAAAACCACGATTTCAACATTCTTCGACTAAAATGTCAGAGAACTATGTAGCTGAAAAATTTCTTAATCGTAATTTATAAATGCTAATTTGAATAATTTCAAGAAGATAAAACGAAAAATAAATATGAAGACGTCGGGTAACTACCTAAATTTTGCAAAGTCTTTTATTTCGGTCAAAAGGCATGAAGGTGAAAAGGTGAGAGGAGATTTACTTGCTTAAGAAAGGCTTAAAACACGTGAAAAAAAGGAGAATCATCGAGACTTAACCTTTCTTCTTCAAATCCAGGTGCCAAAACGAAAGGCGCCTCAAGCACCTTTTACCATAACGACCTTAACCCTCTCATTCCATTGTCGTGCATTTAAACAAATTTTTATATTTTTATAAAATAAAATATTTAAATTTTCAAAGTGAATTTTTCTCTAGCAATTAAAATAAATATAAAAAAATTGATAATAAGTTTTGGTACCCAAAAATCGATCAAAACATTTTTGAGAATTTTTTCTCTTTGGGTATCATAACTGGGGGAAAAAATGTCCTTGTGTGCGGGCGTGGTTCCAAAACTACGCTTTCTTGGTATAAACAAAAAAAAACTAATGCCTAAATTATTCAAAATACTTCAGTAGGTACTCAAAAGAATTTTAATTAGGTTTTCATCCAAATTATTTTGAATAATTGTGTCATTACCATTTGTCTCTTTTTGATTTGATAAATCTGAAAAATGATGCTTATTTTGTATTATAAATGCAAATCCCTCTTTTTGAATGTAATGCTTAGTTTGAGGAGGGGGCGCTTAGATTGGCCGAGTATAAAAGTCAAGTGCCATCTTTAACTTGCTACATTCTCACTCTTCTCCAATATGATATCGGTAAGTACGTCACGGAATAAATATTTAAGAAAAAATGAAAATTTAAAAACGTTTTGATTTTTCACAGAATAAGAAAAATTTTACTTTTTATAGAATTTTGCAAGGGTTGCGGAACTTATTTTTTGAACAATCTATGTAATTTAAGCGCTAAGCGACAGTAGATTCATTTGTCCGATTCTGAACATATAAATGATTTCAATTTATCCCGTGACGGTTAAGCCTCCTACCTGGGAGTCCTGGGTTCGATCCTCTGCTTGTGTGGTGGGATTTTTGTTCGGAAGTAAAATTTCAAAAACTTCCGTGGATTTGAATGCCACTCCTTTGGGAAATTGGCGCCCATATAGCACCCCCCCCCAGTTTTTGCCCAATGCCATAGGCTCAATCATAAGTTTAATTGAGACGCTCCGTGTACGAAGGGCGAACTCAACATCGGACAAATTTTTTTTTTTCATTTTCAGATTCTTGACCTCTTGGTGAATACACCCATATAATTTTTATGTTGAGTTCGCCCTTTTTTCCCCTTTAAATACGTAAAAACCGATATGCGGCAAAGCTCTAACTGCGATATCCGAGCGGGTACGAAGGGCGAACTCCTCATCCTAGTCTACAACCCCCACTCCTTTTCCCATTCCAGGGCATGACTTTTCTGTTGAGTTCGCCCGTAACATAAAACTTTAAAATGCGAATATCTCGAAACTACGTTTTGTCGAGTTCGCCCTTCGTACCCGGATAAATATATTTATTTTTAAGGGAAAATATTTGATAACCAATCTAGCTTGAAGGGGAAGAGGTTAAGCCAAGGATTTTTCTGCCCTAACAAAAAACCACTTCTAGAAGTACACAATTGTGATAAATATTAAAATATTATGAAAAATAAATAATAGTCCATAATCTTGCTTAAGTTTTTTTTTTTTTTCGGTTCTTCAATGCCCTTGGATGACATTCATTAGGGAGCATAAAATAGAAAATAAATCAAGTAAAACGCATGCTACTTTACACCTTGAACACCATTGGGATTGGCCAACCGATCCTTTCACCCAACTGATTCTCGTTAAAACAGTTGAACAAATACTCGAATTACAGGGAGTCCTCTTCGCTTGTTTCGTCGGTTTGGTCCTGAGTGCTCCTCAGCAACCGCAAAAGCCCGGCGAGCAGATCGCTATTATTTCACAAACGGACACACAATCCGGACGGCTCTTATCAATACAGGTAATCAAATCGTCTATTTAAGGAGGTATGATGGTTTTTAAGTGAGTTGCTTTGCAAATTTTTCGTTGTTAACAACGGTTTTCGGTTTTTCCCTTCTATCTCGGAAACCGTCGCTCAAAACGAAAAAACGTAAGTAAAAGTCGTAGCTACAAAAATTCCTACAAAAAAGACCTAATTGGTTTTTTTTGTCAGAGCAATACTTTAGGAGATATGAGGGTTCTTAAGTGAGTTGCTTTGCAAATTTTTCGTTGTGAGCAACTGTTTTCGGTTTTTCCCTTCTATCTCGGAAACCGTTGCTCAAAACGAAAAAATGTCCTAAGTAAAAGTTGTAGGTACAAAGATTTCCAACAAAATTTATTTGTATATTATTTGCGTAAGAGCAATATTTAAGGAGTTATGAGGTTAAAACTAATAATCCTACAGAGCCTGTCTGAAAACTTAAAACCTTCATATCTCCTAAAATATTGCTCTGACGGAAAAAACCAATAAGATATTTTATGTAGTAAATTTTCGTAACTACAACTTACTTAAGATATTTTTTCGTTTTGAGCGACGGTTTCCAAGATAGAAGGGAGAAACCGAAAACCGTTGCTCACAACGAAATATGTACAAAACAACCAACCCTTAACCCTCATATCCCCTTAACGACTCGTTTAATTTAATCATTGATTAAATATCTACGGTTTTAATAAGAATTAAAAAAATGAGGACCTGAGTGATACTAACCTTTAAAACAGATCGGTCATGATGGTTTAGCCTAACTTATTTGAATTAAGGTTATGTACTCAGGTCCTTTTTAACTTCCTTAAAGAAGATATTGTGATACCCCCAACGTCGGGTTTTTGGGGAATGGTCTTCCAGACCCCGTAGGGTCAATTCGAATATTGATCTTTACCGATCTCAACTTTGTCTGTGGTGCCGTCCGTCCGCAGCTTTTTTCCGGAACCCTTTACGGCCACAGTTTTCATCCGATTTTCACCAAATTTTCACTTTCTTTAGCCGGTGAAAAGAAACTAACGATCGAAAAATTTTCCGAGTTTTCTTTTTTTCCGAAAAATTTTCCAGGTTTTTTTTTAAATTTGCGCTTTTTTTTCCGAAAAATTTTTTAAGTTCTTTTTTTTTCGAAAATTCTTTGAAGTGTCAAGGTAGAAATAATGAACCCTTTGGCCTACGGATGTGCCTCTCATAAAAGGCTAGAGTATGAAATTTCTCCCTACTAAAAATATATGTAATTAAAAAGTGGCAATTTTTTACACCAAAAATTCGTCAAAAATATAAGGAGTGTTCGATTTTTGAAATTCGAAAAAATGGCGGAGATATATCTGTTTAAAATTTTAAAAAACTCACTGCGGCCAAACCGTTGCTCCGATTTTCACCAAATTTTCACCAATTACTCCTTATATTTTTTAAGAATTTTTGGTGTAAAAAATTGCCACTTTTTAATTACATATTTTTTTTAGTAGGGAGAAATTTCATACTCTAGCCGTTTATGAGAGGCACATCCGTAGGCCAAAGGGTTCATTATTTCTACCTTGACACTTCAAAGAATTTTCGAAAAAAAAAGAACTTAAAAAATTTTTCGGAAAAAAAAGCGCAAAAAAAAGAAAACCTGGAAAATTTTCGAAAAAAAAAAGAAAACTTGGAATTTTTTTCGAAAAATTTAGTCTTCTAAAAGTAAAGAACTATTACCTATCTAACTGAGTTGTACACCTTAATTTTGATAAACTTTCATAACAGATCCGTTGACAAATTTATTTCCCCTAGATAATATATAATTATATAATATAATTTTTAAAAAAAAAATAAAACAAAACAGTTATGAGACGGCGAATGGAATAAAAGGTGAAGAAGCTGGCTCGCTGAAACCGGCGCAGGATCCGAAAGATGGAAACGTCGTTGTCGTCAAAGGCTCTTACTCCTACACCGCACCGGACGGGCAATCCAGGTACGAATAAACCCTCATAGTATCCTCTCTAATAATTTTTCGTAGGTAACCTACATCGCCGATGACGTCGGAGGGTTCCAACCACAAGGCGCTCACCTCCCGACTCCACCACCGATACCGCCGGCGATTCAGAAAGCCCTGGATTTCATTGCGTCTCAACCACAACAGAACCAACAAGGATAAAAAGGACTGGGAAAAATGTAGATTTGTACATATTTTTTTTTATAAATAAATTATAAAATTTCTTTGCCTTCATTAAGATTTTTCAAGTTTCTTCCAATTTCTTAAACCGTTGCATAATTTTGAGGCTACCTGAGGCCCCTCATTTATAATCCGCTAAAGTGTAGGAAGGTGAAGAATCTCACTTTCAAATCCGTCTCCTTTAGCTTATTGATCAACACCCTAAAAAGCTCCATTTAAAATAAGAAGCTTATTATAAAAAAAAAAAAAAAAAAAAAAAAAAAAAAAAAATTTACTTTCAAAATGATGGAGGAATAAAAAAAAAATCTTGGTTTTATAAAAAAATTTTATTTTTCAATTCGGAAGTCTCCGGAGGCGGAGGTAAAGCTCTTCAGTAATCACTGAAAATTTCTTGTATTACCTAAGATTTTTAACTTCCTTAAAGAAGTTATTGTGACCCTCCACATCGGGTTTTGGGGAAGGGTCTTCCAGACCCCGGAGGGTCAAATCGAATATTGATCTTACCGATCTCAACTTTGTCTGTGGTGCCGGCCGGCCGTAGTATTTTTTTTACCCTTTTCAATTTTCTTAAATTGGCCGTTTATCGGAGGTGATAACTAAGCGTTTTTTAGGGCGTGGGTGTCTGGAGCAATATAAATAAGGTCTCTGTCGTGATATAACGATGCTTTCTCCAGAACAATGGTGGTCGAGCATTAGATGCCCGGATCGTGAGAGGCCAAGTTGTGTAAGACGGCCTATCTTCCCAACCTACCTTTTTCATCTCAATTTTTTTCAAATATAACAAATCTCCGAGAGAAAAAAATGAAGAACAAAAATTAAGTTTGCACTTTGCGTGAACTGCATTATAAACGTAGAAGAATCACGATACAGCGATTAAAAAAGGCCTTCACATTTAGCAAAAACGAATTAAAAATATTTTCTTATAAATAAAAATATTAACTTTTGTTTAAATTATTTTATTTTGAAGAATAAAATTTGATTCGCGACTGCTGCACCCATCGCAATAGGTCGATTCTGAAAGAAATCTAAAAACCTACTGATTAGAAAACTTCGCCAATTTTTTTGCTTTCTTCGAACGAAAGGTACTCCAAGGAGAAGCTTAACTTCGCGGGGAAAAATTTTCCTAAAATTTTCCGGGTTTTCCTTTTTTTTCAAAAATTTTCCGGTTTTTTTTTTTAATTTTTTTAAGTGTCAAGGTAGAAATAATGGGCTCTTTGGCCTAGGGATGTGCCCTCTCGTAATGGGTAGAGTACGAAATTTCTCCCTACTAAAAAAAAATGATAAAAAAAGTGGCAATTTTTTTACACTAAAAATTCTTACAAAATATAAGGAGTAATTGGTGAAAATTTGGTGAAAATCGGACCACGGTCGACGCAGCGCTATATTTCATAAAAAAATCAACATCTCGATACAGACGTCTTAAAGAAATGTGTGATGTGTTTAAATT
>JACGAQ010001263.1:0-65008 GCA_014119065.1 Orius insidiosus | reverse complement strand
TGACAGAACGCTTGATCTTTTCGTAAGAATCGCGGATATTGTTTAATTAAATAAATCTCGAATTCGCGGCGTCCTGTTGAATTCGATTCCAATTATACGCGATGTAACAAGATGCCTCTCCGCTCAGATTACACGACCCTTACTACTTGCTACTAATGATCCGAACCTGCGTAAATTGCAATAAGACGTTCGCAGACCTTCCAGATTGCGTCTTATAAACTTTCGCAACGGCGTCCATTATCTGAACCTCTCAGGACGAACAACAGGTGGTTTTAAAATATTTTCTCATTAAAAAATTTTTTTCTCAAAATTTATTCAGGTTAAGTCAGAAAACGTTAGGATTCATTATGCAAATGTAAAGTCACAATTTCAACTAAACCGTCAGGGGGGCAGTTGCCGAAACTAAATCCAGATTTGACCTTTTCATGAATAAACATGGACGAAACCCTTTCCGCGCCATGCAGAACCCTCTGGACCGAATGAGGGAAGGCATTATTCTGAAGTTGGTAACTCTGAGTGTGTGAGTGTGTGGAGGAGCGTGTGTGTTTGCTTGACGTCAAAACTTGGACTCGTCCCGGTTGTTTCTAAAACAGCGAGTCCGTCGGTATAATTTATTCCTCCGGGGGTGCCGGATGGATGGAGCAAAAGGACTGTTTAAAGAAGAGTCTTTGTTTAGATAAATTACCTCCATTCCCCATTTTTCCTCACAATTTAACAACCAAACAAAACTATATTTTCATTTTGGCAAATCCACTGAAGCTATTATTAAGCTAGATAACAAAAATAGAAAAGAAGATAAAAATTAGATAGGCTAAGCATAAAAATGGTATTATCAGCTAATTTTTCGTGGTTGAAAACGTTGTTTTTTTTCTTCCATTTTTTGCAGCGAACTATCTCGGGACTGGGATCTCATTAGTGGACATCGCGAGACTCTTCCATTCGGAACAATCTCCCCTGAATAAATCCCCGGGCCTTTCGTTTTAAAAAGAGGGGGATGGAAAAAGTGGTCTTTTTTATAGCCGTTTTATATGTGCCGAGTGTAATTAATATTTAGAGGCGGGCCGAGAGGTTTACTTCACCCTCTCGGAAAATATGTGTAATACACAAATCATCTATTATAATTATTTATTTTGATTTTAAAACGAATTGAAAAATTAAATGAGCAAAAAGGAAATCGGGCATGATAAAATGTTTAGCGGAAAAGTATATTCATTGCGCCGTTTTTTAGCTGAAGATTTTCAGTTTCTTAAAATCCGAAATCAAGATTCCATCGCTTCAAGAAAATGAAATTTTTTCCTATCTTCTTGATACGGCACAAGATGCAACCAAGGGTCGTTTTTGGAGTCTCAAAACTCGTCTCTGAAAACCATCTCTTCAGGGTATCACAATATTAGAGAAAATTAAAAAAATATAAGAAAGAGGGGATCAAATTGAGGAAAGGTGTTTTTTTACCCAGATTTCTAAGACAAATCAACTTCCTCAAATCTTACATTGAATCCTTTGAGGAAGGAAAAAAAAACAAGATTCTTACGTTTTTAATTGTGTAGATAAAAATCCTGAACGCTTGATTAAGCTTGACTTTCGTCCTTTGTTTATGTAAACGGACGATTTTGAGCATGAAAAATCGGAATAGAAATAAATGAATAAATTAATAACTTCTTTTATCTTTTAGATAAAAACAAAGACTGTTTTTAGCATGTTCTAAAAAAATTGAGGTTGTGTCAGGTTGTACAGATATTGGAAAAATGGGAAGGGGTTGGGGTTTATCAGGAGAGAAAAAAAAAGTTCAATACAAATTGAAGAGAATAGTTCTACACCCCTTCCTCTTACTGACCGCGTCCTCTCCGCGAGAGGGTTGAAAGGGGTTAAAAAACTTATTAGCATGCAGCCATCCCCCGCAGGAAAAAAAAAAAAAAAAAAAAATACACTCCCGGAGGCAAATATTGAACTTCGGCCATTCGGACATCTGTTATACTTTCGGAGATGACTGTACACTTTTTTTTTTCGTGCGGGGAAGAGGGTGATGGGCGATAGGTTTTGCAGATCGTCCCTTCGCGGGTGGAGTACAAAGTCCGGCCCGTAATGTTATTTCCATCCAATTCCATCTACCCCCCGCTACTCTTATCCGTAACGAAAAAAAGTATCGTCTCCTCTCCCCAAATATTGCCGCCACCTCTTTATCTCCTCGGTAAATGAAGTTATTCGATAAACTCGCCTATTGTTCTTTCCTGACCGGAACTTTGAAGTGTTTATTTTCCAAGATGACCCTCGAGGCCTGTAAAGGTTTGATATCCCCTTCAACGTTTTAAAAGTCTTCATTATTTCAATCCTAGACAACTGCGACCAAAGAAAATGGGCAACCAATAACGTTTATGATTGTTGATAAAATCCAATATTCGTTGACCATTATTGAAATAAAATTGGCCCTTGAGGTTTTTTCATATTGCGCAGAGAGAATATCCTTTGAAAAAAATTGGAGATTTTTTTTAAACAATTCTCTATACGCTCTTTTTTTCATAAGGCCACCCTAATCTCTCATGGAGGAAAAAAAAAATCGCGCACAATAAAGGTGTACAATGGGCTTAAATAAAAATTCAGGTCTCTGGGATTTGACAAGAAATACAGCAATCGCGTATGGAAGCGTAGCCCGTTTGTTCGTGACACGTGATGAACCCCTCTCGACCCTTCCCAACGATGGAAAATGACGTGAGCGAAAACCATTCGCCAGACATCAAGAATCCTTTTTTCCCCTCCTTTTTGGCGGAAAAAAATATAGTTGACGTTTTTATTTGATCGTAACTTTACCAGCTTTTTTTTCGAAGAAACGATTCGGAAAATTGGAGAAAAGAATTTCTCTAACGATGTGGGAAACGTTAGCTAATTCTTAAAAGTATTTCAACCTTTTAAAAGGGGTTGAAAATGATTAGCTCAATGTCAAAATTGCTTGTTTCCACTCTTTTTGTTTTATATCTTTTCCAAGTTATTCAATAGGATAAAACGTTTGAGAATAAGTACGATGAGAGTTTTTGCAGTTCATTGAGGACTCACAAAGCAGAAAGTTGAAAAATCAGAGGAAGCAGGTACCTTTGCTTTTAGGTTTGATTTTTATTTTGTTTGATTTCAGCTTTGCAGTATACGAAGAAACAGCAGCCAAAAACTACCATGCACCTCCCTATAGTCCCGACCAGCCTTCTCGGAGTCCATCCTGTTGCCACAAACAGCCAGGGGTGCAGCAGCCGTCGAAAAAGCAGCCGGATAATCCGAAAGGATATGACCGAAATTGGACAAACGATGCAGGAGGGTTGTGTAATGAAAAAATTATCACTTGCTTCGAGCAGCACAATGATATGATTGAAGTAGTGTTTACATTTGGTTTATTATTGAAAAAAAGCTATATTCGAAGTTTCTAGGGTGAGTTGGGGAGGATGGAAAGGGCGGAAAATCGAGGGTGGCCGAAATCGCCGTTTGCATTATGCATTAACCCCGGGCGTCCCTATGAATATGATGACTTCTCCGTAATAAGAACGGATAGCCCGAAGGTTTCTGAATTCTATCTTTTAACGCCTCCTCGTAGGGGTCAGCCTTGTATATTTCCCCGTATAACGCGGCATTATTTTTGTCTGCATTTCCCTTCTATTGCATGGAGGGTTTAAGAATGAATAAAAAAGGGATAAAAGGATAGGTATCCACTTTCTCAACTATTGTGTACGATTTTCTGTTTATTCAGAAACGTTTTCGTATAATACCGAATATCTTCTTTTTTCCCTTTATATTTTTTTTTGTCTTCGGCGGAAAACGGCCCTCTCGAGTCATTATTTATTGAAAAAAACGCGTTGAGAAACAAAAGTACCACATGTCGAACGGCATCTGGCTTTCGGCTTGGCAATTAGTTTCGAATATTATTTCAGCTCGTTTAATTAATGAGGAATATGAATAATAACAGGGCAAGAATCTCTATAATTTAACATCTGAAATAGGTACAATTAAAAGTAACAACAAAAAAAGAGTGGACATGGTCAGAAAGTTAAAAAATTATTGGAGTTCATGAAATTTTTACCCAAAGATCTAATTATTATAAAAAACGAAAAACGTAGACAAATTTTTTTGATTCTACGGCTACTGTATCCATTGCAATAGTAGATTCGGAAAGAAATCTACCTAAAAGTTCAAAAATTTTTATTTTTTAATGTTTTGGCTTTTAGCTCATGCGAATCGCGCAAATGGGGAACGTTAATTTTTTAGTTGATAAAAGTTACAGAGGGAGAAGAATGAAAAAAACGGATATTCCACGACTAGTAGGGGCGGGGGGATGCCGTATAAACGCATTGTTTGTCCACCTTCCCGCAGCTCCATAATACCGGCTAATTGAAGTCAAGTAAAAAGTGTAGGAGAATGAAAAATAAGGAAATACTCCACCTGTTGAGGCGTTTTACGCCGAAACCGGTCGTAGAATATACGTTTTTTTCATTCTTCTCCCTCTGTAACTTTTATCAACAAAAAAATTTTATAATGACAATCCTATCTTTAAATATTACGTTATAACTGCTTCTATTAGTTACCCTTTCTATACACTATTTTCGCTTATTCTAATGTGCACTTCATTTACTTTTTTTTACATATTTGTTTACATTCACATTTGGTTTGTTATTTTGTAGAGCTTTCCAAATAAATATCATATCATGCATATAAAAGTAATTTTTTACAACCAACCATTCCTAACTTTTTCAGAGTTCTACACTATGGATTTTATGTTTTCTATTTAATAATATTTTCACCCCTTTGTTGTGTAATCTTTGCAGTTTTTCCAAGTACCCTTTAAGAGTGTAATACAGGATTGTATTACAATAATTGAGATGAGGTAGAACTAAAGTATTATATAAAGTTTTTTTTTCACGGGTAAAATCTTATTCTATTTAAAAAACCTAGTTTTTCCTTATTTTTTTTAATCACATAGTTTGCGTGCTCATTAAAGCTCAACTTATAGGTTATAAGCACCCCTAGATATTTATATACAGGGTGTCCGGAAACACATAGCATACGTCTGGGAGAGCGTTAAAAAGTGGTTTTATGAAAAAAGTTAATTGTAAACCCCCCTTAATTTAAATCAAAGAATTTGATGGTATAGTTTAAAATCCGCCTGGATATACAGGGTGTCCCAGACACAACCTAACTTCGTTATTTCAAATGAGAACCCTTATTTTTTATTTCAGATTCGTAATCTACGCAAAATTTCAAGTAGATTTGACTATTTTAGAGACCATTTTCGACAACTTTAAAAAATGTCAAATTTTAGCGTTTTTTGCGCTAAAATCCGCTAAATTGACCTAGAAGACTCGTTTTTTTTTTTTTGATTCCGCTTGTTTTTGTTCGAAGATTCCAACTATTACCTATTCATGCTTCTTCAAGTTCTGCATCACGAGATGTCGTCGCTAACTTCCTTTTTCAAATTAAAACCCCAATTTTTTATTTCAGAAATGAAAAATAGAGCATTTTTCAAGAACTTTTTCTTTTGGTCCGAAACCGCTATCTCCATTTTTGAAGGAGTTACAGCGGTTTTTGTAGTTGTGCATGACAAATTCTCCTATGCACCCATTAAAAATTTCTTTGATTATTAAATTTACCTTATTCGATAATGAAAATAAGGTAGGAGGGTGTAATAGCAATGATTGACTAATTAAAAATCAAAAAATTCTATTAAAAAAAAAGACCCGTAGTGAAGTCTCTACTTTTTTTAAATTTGAAAGAATTTTTTGAAAGATAATTAAAAATTGTTATAAATTTAAATGACAATTAAAAATTGTTATAATTTTTAATGACAATTAAAATTTTTTATAATTTTTAATGACGATTAAAAATTGTAATGTAGAATTTTCTGCGTTTATTGTTGATAAATTTTTTGTAGGTATTTGAACTTCCTCCTTGAGGAACGCCCGCCTACAACGAAAAGACTCGTTTAACTATAATTAAAAATTTTTAATCGTCATTAAAAATTATAAAAAATTTTAATTGTCATTTAAATTTATAACAATTTTTAATTATCTTTCAAAATTCAAATTAAAAAAAGTAGAGCCTTCACTACGGGTTTTTTTTTTTTTTTTTTTTTTTTTTTTGATAAAGATCCGGGAAAAGCGCGAGAAAATCTAGTACTGTCGCTGTTAACTCATTGTGGACCGTAAAAGATGCCAGAAATCTGCCATCAGATCGAAAGGACAAAGAAAAAACTAATCTCTAGGACAAAATCGGATCCTTCGTCACAAGTGCAGGATAGGCACATATTTTAAGTATTTTGAACACTCTATATATTATTTAAATTCCTTTTTTTTTCCTGAGATAATGAAACAAGTAGATAGAGGAGATAATTATAAATTTAATTCGCCATTAGACACGAATCGCTCGTAAAAGAAGACTAAAAGGTTCCTCCACCCGTCCATTTCGTGGTTTATTTTAATTACATCCTCTTCATAATGAAACTCAACTTAATACGCCCGGACCTAATTTTCATTTTTTATTTTTTTTTCTCCCATTCTCTCTCACAATAATAAGGGCACTCATTAATTTCGTAAGGGTTTTAAAATGAGCTATTAATAGAAAATTAATGCGTTCGGAATAATAACAAGGAGTGGGTATGGTGTTTATCGAGCGGGGGGCGGTTGAAACTAACATTGCCTAGAGCCTCTAGATGCCTCACTCGAATGATAATGAGCCAATTAGATCTGATTAATTAGTTAATTGTTTATCGGTCTCTAATCAACCGGGATCTAGGGGCTAAGCCCCCTCGAGTATGGGAACGGCTAGAACCACCGCCTCCCCTCTTCTCTATTCTCGATGCACCCACGATCAAGACACAAGTGAACATTATAATTTTGTCACGTTCACAGCACATGACGGTTTACGGCTTGCACAATTAATATCAACATTAGACTATAATAACATAAACAACCTGAATGCTATGAATTTACATTTTCACCTTTAACGATTACATTCCGCCACTGTTAGCAGTCACTATTAAAAATATGAAACATCAATTTTAAAATAAATAAATATCCCCACAAAAACACCCCGTGTAAAAAACACCCCGCCTCGCAAAAATCCTTTTACATCAGCCGGAAAAAGTTGTGATATCAATTTCCCCGCCCTCAAATGAGCGAGAAGAGTCGATACGCCCGAGTGGTAGGTACGATGATGTGAGAAGCATGATGCCCGTGCTCCCGTTTTCAATGCTCCCCTTGGCGGCATCGCGAAATGCTTTGTATCAGTGATTGATGATCAAGCCCTGGAACGTCCTGGAACGCTTAAGAATTACTGTGTTATCACTGAGTTCCTAACTAATCACTAGTATACACCCCATACACATACATACACATACCCCCCCACCGTACTCACACATGACACTACGCCTTCATCTACGTATGTCTGAGTGTTTGAATCATAACGATTTTTCCCGAAGAACGCACAGCACGTCTTAACTACGTCCCTGTAAACAAACATTTCGCGATGCCGCCAAGGGGAGCATTGAAAACGGGAGCACGGGCATCATGCTTCTCACATCATCATCAGCATCTTTTTTTTGTTTTTTGCAAATTTTAATTTTTTTTGTAACTTTTTAGAATCAAGGTAGAAAAATAGAAGTCTTCGCCCAGCCAGGCCTCGCGGGGAGAGCCCGAATTTTCCCATCCTAGGTAGGGCGCCTTAATGGGTGCCTTCAGGGGCAAGCAGCCTTTATAAAGAGGACCTTCCCGTTAAAAAATTGTGTTGACCTTTTTTTCAGAAGTGGTTTGCTCTCTTCAGTCACCGTGCTAAAAACTCGTTAAGTAGCGTCCAATGACAATACAAAAAATTTATAAAATGTGTTGGCCAACCTGCTTTCGCTCGCGCAAACGAGATCTAAATATGAGACGTTTTTCAGATCGCCGATTATCCCCCTAACGAAATCCGAAAGAGAGATTATCCGTGAACATGAAACGATTTCCACATATTTCAAACGGGCTTAAATAGAAATCGCTTTAAGCGAAATTCAATTTGAAGAAGCGTTAAGTGTACATTGTGGTTAGCCTATTTGAAGCTGAATGGAACAGATTCACGTTAATGAGACCATTATGTCAACGATCCTGTATTGTATGTTAACACCCCAGAGAGAGGTCAATATTTGGCATCGTTTACCCTAAACGACTACAAATTAACCCCTTCAAAAAATTTTCCTGATGGGGGGAAAAATGGAAATTTTTCATAAAAGGACCATTCAGCTAGATCTGGGTTAAGCATAAAATTTACCTTTGTAATTAAGTTAGTTCTCAAATGAGGAGTTTGACGTGGGGAGGGCAGACTCCCTATTCGAAATTTTGCATTGCAAATGTCATCCCTTCGGATGAACCTTACATCTGCTAATTCTTGAGAGGGGGCTTCTGTCTCAATATTACATCCGACTATATGAGTAATTGTAGTTTGCCCTAAATCCAGATTGCTACTGCTTTCTGTATAACTTAAAGGACAAATTGATATTTTGATTTATTCTCATCCAAGTTAATCTTTAAATGATTGCCTCAACAATTTTTTAGGGGTAAATTAAATACGTTTTTTTCATCTTCAGAAAATTACCCAATTTTCTGACAGTCTATTGTCATTGAAAAAGGAGGTGGAGGAGTTATTAGTTCGTGTTTTGACGTATTGTTTTCAGGTGAACACAGAGAGTTTAGTGACCCATTGAAAAGCTTTTAAAGAATGCGACAATGAGTATTGTTCGAGGGGTGGGACGCTTTTCCCAAAACGAACAATGTACCAATACAACCTCCCCCCTACCCCAGAAACACATCTATTTCCCACAGAACGCCATCAGGTATTAACAAGCTCAGGGAATAAACAACAAAGTTGATTAATGGTGTCTTTGACATCGCGAATGGAAAATTGTGGACGGGGGTTTGGCAAGTGGTCCAACATCATTAAACTGTAAAGGACAATTTTTTTTTTTTTTTTTTTTTTTTTTGACCGAAAAGACAAAGTTGTTACTTTTATCAAGGTTTTATTTATTGGGCAATAAAGAAAGGAATTTGGACAACTTCTCTTTTGGTTTTTTTTTATCAGAGTCTTCCAAGTGAAAAGAAGAAATGGATAAAAATCATAGAATGAGGCAAAGAGCATAGCAAACGTACATTTGAAATTCGAATCAATACCGTGTTAATTATTAAACGGCGAAGCGGCTGATGATGTAAAACCCAAGGGCGAAAGGGGTACGGGGGGGCAGACTTTTTTTTAAAATGGCCGACCCCATCCTCCAACATAAATCCCCAATCATTAAACGACAAAAAAAGAAAAAAAATGCGAAAAAAGGGGAAGGGAAAAAAACGGAAAAAAACCGGGGTGGGTACGGACAAACACACGCATTATTCCACCCCCCGGCTCCCTTTGCCCGGACGCCACTTCAGAATAATTTTTTTAATTATAACCCGTGAGGAGGGGTCCGGGGCGGAGAATCGGTCGGTTGGACTTTGTATCGGCAATCAAACATTGCCTCCCACCCCGCCGTCCGTCCCTCAGCACTCTCGCAATGCTCTTCACCCTCACAAGCTCTTGGTCCAGGGTCTGAATGTACACCACTCCTATCCTTTTTTAATGCGTGTATACATTATAGAGAGAATTCCTTGATTAAGCCTTTTTTTTTTCTCCTCACAATACAAAAACGAGAAAACGTAGGAAAGAAAAAATTTAAAAACGTCGAATTTAGTATCCCAGTCATTTTTCCAGAAAAGGTTGAGTGGAGGGATAAACGCTCGCTCTGTCTGGTACACCGGCGGCTCCAAAATGCCAAAGGAGCCGGGGTGTAGGACCAAAGAATCATGCTGAAATGAACTGGGACGGTACACAACTGTCTTCCAGGCGGAAACAACAGCCATTGAACACTGCGCTAAGGAGATCCTTAGATTGGGATTAAGAAAAAGAGAATAGTCATCCGCTCCGTCAGCCAGGCCGCACTAAAAGCATTAGCTGCCCCGGAAAACACCTCGGTGGTGGTGCGGAATTACCTTGTGTCCTTAGAGGATATATTCGCCAACAACTTAGTCTTGTTGACCTGGATCCCAGGACACTCGGGGCTAAGGGGCAAGGAGAAGGCCAATGAACTGGCCCGGATCAAAAATGACCCCCATTGGCCCTGAGCCCTTTTGACGCATTTCTAGAAGTGTGAAGAGAGAGGAGCTTAAAAGGCAAACTCTCTCCGCTACTTTGACGAGATGGCATAACGCCCGAGGTCAAAGACATGCTAAGCTGTTCATTGAAGGCCCAAGGCATGTCCTCACAGCTGATCTGCACAGGGTAGGATTAAGGTCCGCGTCCTAGGTCTGCTGACATCTGCCGCTTCTGCTTGGAGGAGGAGACGGCGAAGCACGGCCTCTGTTATTGCGAAGACCTGACACGGCTCATGAGCCAAGGGGAGTAAAAACCCAACACATCGACCCATGTCCAACCTCTGTAGGCTAGTTAAGAGCCTGGAGCTGGATGGGGAACTAAGATTTTTCAAGTCGGACGCACAAGGACCCTACAAAATAAATCTTAATCCCTTGGCTAGCAGTGCTGGTGTTGCATTGAAGTTAAATAAATAAAAGTTTTGAAGAGTAGGAGCTTCACAGGTTTCATTACGAATTCAACCTTCACTCATCATACAGATGTGAACACCACCTTTCTTTAGTTAGCAGGACCTTCCGACCAATTTTGGGAATCCCAACTTTTTTCCCATTTTCCCCGTCAATTAGACCTCGTCATCCTGAACAAGGTGTTGTTTATATTTGCGGCCATTTAATACCTGATGTCAAAATATCACCCAAAATGGCATAAGGAATTTTATTTTATATTCAGCCCATAAAAACCAATCAAAACTCGTGAATCTAACTCATATTATGGGAGAATAACGGGGAAATACTTGATTTTAACGGACACACATGCTAAAAACGAGAGATGCCGGTATAGGAGACAAGATGAAAAATCATGTTCCTACCTATTTAACTCCAAATATGAATTTTTTGACTGATCACTTATAAGCTGGCATTTCATCATTTACCCAATCTAAATTTTTAATGAAAGATGTGCTTCCGAGCTCCGGGGAAATGAAGAATTAAACAATCGATTAACATGACGCAAGAAACTAATTGATCTAATAATACTTGGTTTAATTTTTCATATAATTGAATTATTTATTTAGTTTTTAATTTTTTATTGTGTCTAGAATCCAAAGAGGAGAAAATGACTGTAATAAGGGTGTTCCACGTTCTGGCTTAATAAGCCTCATTAAGGGTAAGATAAGCGAATTGTCGCGCGAGCACAATTGGCCCATACACGAATGGAAATTTTTTTTGTTCATAATTTTATTCGTAATACTTAAAAACTAAACTGTTAAGAGCCAGTATACCATAATATCGAAAATTCCTTTTTGGTCTTCCAAATTAGCGTTGGGCCGATTCTTACCCTGGGAGACCAATTTCTTCAGTCACGAACCATCCTTCAGCTAGTAGATAAGGATTAAGGAGATATCTTAAAATCTGTTAGACCATTTTTATTATACTGCTTTTTTTTTCTTTTTTTAAAGAACAAAATCGAGATTTCATATTTCAACCAAAACTTAAAATTCCGAAATGCTTTTATGTTTTCAGAATTAACATTTTCATTTAAACTCGGTTAGAGAAGGGGCGTGACAAAAAGCGTTTTCCCCTTTTTACGAAACCAAAAGGAAAACAGTTTTGAAAACGCGACTCCGGAGTTTTAACCGCGGGTTTCTTGCTTCTCTCTCCGCATGTAATTTATATTATAATCAGGAGTATAATTGCTAGTTTAATCAAAGCCGGTGGAAATGTTAATCATCCACCGCCCCACCTCAGAATACATTACAATACATAATCAACATTTATGTGCAAATTCTCTCCCTCCCTCGCCTTTCTATCTACCCTCCTCCCCTCCTTTTCTACGAGTCCTTCGTAGAAATCTACCTTTCCACTTATATCTCGACTCCATCTTTTTTAATTATATGCTTACTCAATAAGGCAGAAGGACTAATTTATCAAATGTTAGATTGCTCTGAATTGTAAAAGATTTACAACCGGTAGAGGTGTGGCAGTAGCAATGACCTCGTCATTATTTATTTCGTACATTATAAAATTAGAATATTTTTGCGTTTATTTAGTGTTTTTAAACTTTTTATAATATTCGAAGTCGTAAATAACCTTTTTTTCCCTCTAATTAAGACGCTTAAATCGAAATACCATAAAAAGTTTCCAGTGATCAAAATGTTAGAATGAAAATTGTAATTTAAATTCGAAAAACCTCCTCTAATATTGGGATTACAATATTATTTATTGCCTTGAATTTAAATAAAAATTGTATTATTAAATTATTATTATTTAAAAAAATAAATTGCATTTTACTTCTCTCGTGGAGAAAGGAAGGCGTTCTTGTACTTCATTTAGAGTTAACTTCAATACCCCACAATAATTCCACACCAATCTCCCAATCACGATTTACGGTGATATTGATGAATTGATGACCTTGAAGTAGTTTCAGATCAGCTGGATGCAGTAGTTATGATTCAGTCATGAAGCAAACAAAATTTGGAAATCTCTATTGGCACGATAATATAGAAAAAAACTCTCTTCTGACGATCTAATGACATCAATTTACTATCTAACCTTAATTATCAAGATCATCGATGGCTTTTTTGGATGACTATTGACTTAAGGACTGTTAAAATTTTATAACAAAAATAAAAATAAGTACCAGGAGCAATTAAAAAAAAAATAATATGAGGAAACGATAAAAGGAGGCAGGAAATGGCCAACAAATCAAAGTAAAAGACGTTTAGAAAAAAATAATTGTTTTGATTGAAACTTTTTGATTGAAAAAAAAATTGTCAGTAATAAAATTGGAATGAAAAAGGCTTGTGTTGGTCGGTCGTCCTGAATGGGATGACGGAAGAGGAAAGCCGTTTGAGGGAAAAACGTTGGTAAAGGGAGGGAGAGGAGGTCTGTAGTAAGTTTTTTTTTTCTTTCCGACAGCCTTGAGGGAGGTTCTCGTAAAGGCTGGGAGGGCGAGGAGGAGGTAGGACGTGCGGCGTTGCAGTCAATGAAATCCCGCCGCCCCCACGTCGTAGTAAGCAAGGGTCGTAGCCGGGGGGGAGTTCATTCAAGGTTTCAACATCGTCTAAAGGTGGGCCCTTTCAAACCCCCACTTTCTCATAAAATCTAGTCCCAGTTTCCTGACACCCTGAAAAGAAACGAAAAAAATTCAAACAATCCGAAAGATTTGAAGTTTTATTTTCTGATAACAACCACAAAAAAACGACTTCATTGCTCGTCCAAGGTTTTTTCGATTAAAAACCTGGCACTTTTACCTAATGAACGCAAAACACAATTTTCAATAGCCGAAGTCAAATTAGTGGTGATGTTAGAAAGAAAAACAAAAATGATCAGCGCTCCTCTAGACGTCACAAAACTTCAAAATAATTTGGTAATTCTGAAACAATTCGGATCAGCTGGGCGCAATAGATTTGAATGGATGGATATACTTAACATTTTTAACGTATTAAAATTTGATTTTAATGAAAATAAATAAATAAATAAACCGGTCCATTTGCGTGTTATAATTTTACGGGCAAAAAGAAAAAGATTGGAATTGCAAGTTCCAGGACAAAAAAGTTACTTATTTTTACGAAAGAGGAAAGAATCCTAGGAAGGAGATTTCGTCTTATTATCTTTTTATTTTTTGCCTTTTTTTCAGGCCTTTAAGGGTCCCTAGCACTTAAAGCTTCAAGGCTCTATTTCAGGCCTTAGAGCCTCTTTCTCTGGAAAGGACTAATGATATTTAGTTCAAGGAAAATCCCATTACACAATGGGTTTGAGCCTTGGGCCTCTAAATTTTGGGATGCAGAATAGTTATCCACATAGAACGGCTCTCTATTCTCTTTATTTATTAACATCGGTTCGTGCCACTCCTCCACGTTTTGATTGGCCGAGTTTTACTCCGCTACCACGCTCATCTTCGAAAAAAAAAAAAAATTCTTTTGAACCAAGAAGAGGAAAAAAACGCGTTTTGGGCTCTTAGAAACTTACTAATTTTTCATTATTTACCTTCTCGATGTTTGCACAATTTGATGGGGAGCACAAAGGAGCGTTTTATAGGCCAACATTGATTTATTGAGAGGGTTGAAAAGAGGGAAGGAGAGTTTAAAAGTAGGGGAGTAGGTTTGAATGAACGGCCTCCGGGGGATATTTTCGCGTTAGAGAACCCTATTTTGACTCAATAACGTAATCGAGGGATTAAAGAGAGTCAGAATTTTTTTTCCGAATAATTTTTTTGTGAGCGAATTGTCAGAGGTCTTATGCACCAAAAAAATGTATAGATTAGCAAAATTTCAAAAACATAAAAACTAGTCGCTTTTTAAATTTTTAGATGGGTAAAATGTTGGTGTTTGTTAAAAATAAGTTTGAGATATTTTTATATTATTTAGAAGAATTTATAGCTGCAAATAAGAAACGAGATAAAAAGAATTCACAATATTAGATAAGAGTTAAGAAATTGATCAAATTCATGAAATGAAGATTTTCTCGCAGTAACGGTGCGGAGAAGGTCAGTCGAGAAAGCAAATATTAAAACAATAATTCGCGAGAGGAGGGGATCCGGGGCGGATATCGATTGGGGGTGGCGCTGTTATCGTAGGCGGCGGGCGAGGCGGTAAAAGTAAAAACTCGATTGGTCAATTTTTTTGTCCGGGCGTGTTTGGTCCGCCTCCGGGGGCCGCTCGCGGGGCGGACGCGAATCTCCCGTCATCCCGCCTCGTAAAAACGTCCCCCCGGCCGAACCCACCCCCTTAAGATCGAAGAAATTCTTAAGATATGGAAGGACAAGATTCACACTCTCAAACTTCCACCCTTTTCTCTCACTTTTTTCTCCCCTACTTTTCAAAATAAACCTTAAAAATCTCAAATGTTTAAAAGTCATATAAGCAGTTGTCCCTTTTGTTGTCCCCACCCTTGACTCTTTGTAGGTCCAGCATTGTTCCAAACAGGGGACTCAATTCCAGAGATAACCCTCGGAATTAGTCCAGCCAACAGTTATTTATAATGATGATTTTTTTCCCCTATTCCACCCTCATTTTTACGACCTTCTCTCTCACACAGAGAGGGTTTTGAAAAAAATAAAAATAAAATAATGCCCGGGTCAGAAAAGGCGAGGGTGATAAACGAACTCTCGTAGCGAGGGGTGGTGAATTGTCCGACCTTTTTTTTTTCTTTTGTTTTTATCAAAAAGTAGGGAAAATAAAGACTATTTCGTACTTGTTAAACGTTATTGAACTATTCAGTTATAAATCCGACTAATTGCCAAACAACTAATCGACAGTTGACGGACATTTACGAACAGGACTGTCTTGTTCAACACGAATAATCCATAACGGTTTAATAGACAGTTCAGGATAGGGATGTCAACGGGAATCCAGAAGGGACTTAGACAACACAACAAACAAACCGAAAGATTAAGTAAATATTCTTGACTCCATAAAATGATGTTGTCCTCAAGACCTTCTTGTTGTAAGATCTTGGATTCAACTTCGAAGAAAAACTCGTTGTAGGCAGTCCTTTTGACTTTTTAAAAAAGAAGTTATAGTCATACCATCCATGTCCGTCTTTTGGGAGAGAGCCTTTTAGACAACTTTGGGGAGACATGATTAGCCATCTTAATCCATGAGAATGTCACTCCGGCCGGCCTTCGCCTGTTTTTTTAAGGAACTCTGTACGGCCGCAATATTCTTCAGATTTTCACATAATCTATCTGGTAAGTGATAACTAATTACATATCTTAAAGTTTGGAGTAGGCCTTCCTTCCCGGCATAGTAATATGGAAGAGGAAAGTAATTTGAAGGAGAGAAAAATCTTAAAAAATGGAAATTACCAAAAATCGGGCCAACGAAAAGGTTTGGCCCCAGTGCAGCTTACGAAATTTCAAACAGACATATCTCCGCCATTTTTTCGAAATTCAAAAATCGCTCTTTTTGATTTCTTGTTCAACTATTTAGGATAATGATGTAAAAATTTGGTGAAAACTCCTACGGAGAGCCGGCCGGAAACGAAGACAAAGTTGAGATCAGTATAGATCTATGGGTCTGGAATTCCTCCAAAAACCCGACTAGTGATGGTAAAACACTGATTTCTTTAAAAAAAAGTTAAAATGAAGTGATTTTTTTTCGGCAGTTCACTCCCTTTTTGTGCGTCCTGGGCTGGGCAAAAATGTACTTTTTTACTACCTTGATGTAGGTATTAAACATAAAAGTTTGACCTATTTTTGAAAAATTTCCATTCTTTTACTATACATACTTAGTACTTTTAATCTAGGTAATTTTGATAAATGCCAAAGCAAGATAAACGAAATAACTATGAGAATTAATTTCTACAGGCCAATTTCTCCACCATCAAATTTTTTGCAATCGTTTTAAATTTTATCAAAGATTTTTCTGCCAACTTTTACCACTTTTCCGTTTGCTGATTTTATCTACGTTCAAATTTTTATTTAATTTAAATTTATTTTACTGTAATTCATTTTTAATTATTAATAATATTAATAATTAATATTATGCGTTACCTCTATTATTAGCTAGATTTCTTACAAACTAGAATCTACGTTTTCTTTTTGAAATTATTGAAAACGAAGAATTTTTAATTTATTATCTTCAATTGAAAAATAATTTTGGTAGAACTCAAATAAAATACAACCAGTGCTGTCTTGTTTTTTTATTTTTCTGAGTACTTATTCTATCATTTACGCCCAGACTGTCCCCATCAGTTTCTCTTGTTCCAGGGCCCGGGCGAACAGGTATTGTCCGACGTAAAAAAAAGAGGGGAAAAAATCAGGCTGGACCAGTCTATGTCTGCGAGATGGAACCTATTAAATCAATATGTGAAACCTTGCGCACTCAACCCTCGTTTGCGATTTTTTTCTCTTTTTTTTTACCACCACATTCTCCTCACCCCGCGATTTCCATCCCTCATACACCACCCCTCGGAAATAAGCTTTAGCTAATCAGGCGTCCATTCTTTTTCGGGTTTCATTACTTTGAAAATTCTTCTGAAACATTTAGCTATTTCAGAGTTCAGGATTGCAAGGTCTTTAGCTAAAAGCCCAAGACACCCAAACTTACTCGATTGATGGACTTATCAAAAATTGGGGAATAGCATACTAAATTTGATGAAAAAAACTTTTTTGCCATCTAGATCAAATCCTTCTAATTGATAGGGCCTTATCACACTTCTTCATACAATGGAAAACCAATTAAAAGGAAGCCTCTTAATTTCGGATAGGCTCCGCGGACCCCCTTCAGGATGCCGCCAGGTCACGCACAGCCGAAATGAAAACTTAAATGCGTTGGTAATCCTGAGAACAAACATGTGCAAAATTTGGCAGTTTTCTTCGTTTCTCGTCCCAAAAAAGCATCCTTATAACTAGATTCTCGGTATTTTCCGTTCGAGCTTGTTCTTATAAGTTCTCGTAAGTTGCAGCCCAGAAAACTCGCCGCTCCTATTTTGGATTGCATTTTTTACCTTCTATCCAAAACCAAAAAGAAAAAATGCAGTCCGATTTTTTCGTCATTTTTTATTGCACATGAAGTTGCTTATAGTCTTACTCCAAACAAGCACGTTCAGTCTAATTACATACAAATGTTTTCCTTCATTAACGTCACACCTAATAAACACGTAAATTAAGATAACACGATGTATTTTGGTTTAGCGGAATAATCTCTCAAAAGGGATGGGGGTGGAGGGAGATAATAATTACGTTAAAGAGAACACAACTACGCGGCGGCTACTGTCATCGCCCCGAGGTCCTTTACGCATGAATAGAGGCCTAAACACTGAAGCTTCATTATTATTTTAAGGTAAAAGTAAGTAGATAATTTTATTACTACTCAGTGAATAAATATAAATTTAAATAAAAGTCTTTAATTGAAAGAGAAGGAAGTGGAGGGGGGAAGAGAAAAAAGGTGAAAATCGTATGTAAACATAAAATGCTTTTTCGCCCTACATCTCCCTTGACTTGAAGTAAGTCCTCAGTTAATCCTGTGCTAACTCAAACCCTTTTCCTCCTCCCTTTTCATCCAAACCCCCCCTTAACAAATGATAATGAAAAGGATTACATGGGAAGCGGGAAAGGTCCTTTCTTATTCAGTTTGAATCTTTTATTCAAATTACATCGAGAAGGATGTCCTTCGGATTAGCAGAGTTTAATGAAAGACGCTCTCTAATGAACCACTCTGCATATATTAACATTTCGATATTCCCTTCTTTTCCAACCCCCTAAGTAGAATTTATTAATAACGCCCGAAAGGGGGATGAGACGAAAATTGTTAATATAATCAAGGGATGATATGCAAAAATTTTTTTTTCACCAAGGACCACCCCCTCTTGCTCTATTTCTCTTTCGTTTGAATTCACATCAGGGCGACGCCATTAAAATTATAAAAGAGTACAGCTGTTTTAATTATAGGAAGTGGTTACAGCTTTTGATCAATAAAAGTACTCATTTCCGAAAGGGGCGGAGGGTCGGGGGTCGGATTTTTTCCCCCAGCCGAGGCCCCCGGACAAAGGCTTTTTTTATACCTCCCTCCCGCAATATAAATTGATGGAAGTCCACCTCAAATTGTATTATCTTTGTATTGTGAAAAAATATATTCAGGTACGATATCAAAGATGTGCATTAACATTTTTTTTTTACAAAGAGATTTTTTTAAGTGTTACCTCGCAGCTCGCACTCAAAAGTTTAAAATCTCTTGGTTTTTGCGCCTTTATAAAAGGATTAATTGAAATATCTGCATGGCAAAAAAAAGTGAAAAGAGGGGTCACAAATGTTGAGGATTAAATCGAGGACGTTTTGATATCAAAAGAATAATTTTTTTTCGACTCCACGAATTTTCACATACAAGAAATAATCCAACCTAGTCCGTTAAGGGCTTATATTATAGTCTAAGGCAATGCTTCAAAGTTTTGTAGGCACAAAATCTGTCCAAAAATCATCTTCAGCCTTTATGACAAAATTTTGAAAGATTTGGCTAGGGTAAAAATTCCAAGTTTCAGCCAAAAACCGTTAGAACTAGAAAACGCCCATTACATAATTACGAAGGAGGAAAAAATGGGTTTTCTGCCCAAGGGATACTTCCCAAGGTATACTGGCCAGGGCTACTTCCGGACGGACGTCCGGCCGGAACCACAAACAAAGTTGAGATCGGTAAAGATCAATATTCGATTTGACCCTACGGGGTCTCCAAGACCCTTCCCCAAAAACCTGAAGTAGAGGGTACAACAATACCTTTTTAAGAGAGTTAAAACGTGTAAAATCTTGCATTTTATTCTAAAAACGCTAAAATTAAGTGAAAACGCTTAAAAAATAAAATAAATAATTTAAAAAATCAGCTGATTTTTGGGTTTCCTATTAGGTAGTTTTTATATCTGGCGGTTTTTTGGTGATTGTTTTCTGCCGTCCGGCGTAAGGTAGGCGCCTAAGGCGGAACATTAGGTCTATCCTTATCCCTGCGTTAAATAAAGAAAATTGAGAATGTAAAATAAAGGAAAAAGTTAAAAGTAATGAAAAATGAGTCGTCCTGAAGCTCTAAACAGAATTGATTCTACTCTTCATAAAATTTTCATGAGATTTTCAATTGAAAGTTGGAAGTTGTTGTAAACAGGAATCGACAAAAGGACGAAAACAGGGGCCTGTAACCAATAGTTTTCAATATGGACGGCGAATTGAGTAACCAAGTTAGGACAAAAGGGGGGTGAGGGTGTAGAAAGTTTAATGTCCTACCCTTCGGGCCTTCCCTTCTATTTGGATGGACGTAATAACGAAATAAACCGTCGTCGGATCGGGGAAATGAATAATGCCTTACGCTAAGTTGCTCTACACGAGAGTGGAGGCTAATGCAGTTATTGTGTATTTTGTCAACTAATCATGTTCCCCACCCACTCTTCTCCTCAGTGGCCGGCCCGAGGATTAAAGAGCTCTTGACGAGACTCCTCCGAATTATACATATGCATGAGTTAAACACAATGACCAGAAGGCAAATCACCTCTCAAGATTTTCATAATACGGCTTATTATTTGAGGAAAATTTTTTTAGGCACGAATAGATTTTTAATAGGTCCATCCGACCAATCGAGATAAAAACTTATTGATCGGTCACCGCGGGGACTAATTGAAGATCGATTGAGGTAATGGGACCGTCAGATAGGTCGAAAGGGTAAAGAGAAGGGGGCAGTAATTAAAATGGAATTTTTATGAAATTGGACCGTCCGTTTAATGTCCAGTTCTCCAGAGCCACATTTAAGTTGAATATTAATAATTTAGTTAGAAACGCAATTAAAATAGATATTGGGTACAAATTACGTGTAATTTGATAACATATTTTGGCTTTATGTTTGTTTGAAAATAACTTGGGGGTTGTGTAATTACAGCGTTATTTGTTAAAGAGGACCAATTATTTTGTGAGATGAAAACAAATTAGACGGAATGAAGGGACGAATATTAGATGAAGAACTGAATAAAAAATAATCGTTTAGCCTTTCGGCGATTAACCTTGTTTCAAACTTTGTCAACCTGTGGATCATAAAATATGATTGCCAAATCATAGTAGCCGTTTTATATAATGAAAGCGAACCCCAGCAACTATAACAAAACACTCGGTTTTAGATCAATTCTGCCAATCATAACTTGAGTGTCAATTTTGGTTGGCCACCATGGTGTACTAGATATTGTGGATTTTGCAGTTCGAAGCCGCTTAAATACCTAAACGTTGAGCTATAGAGATAGAAGCGCTATAAGTGCCAAATTATTGTTTTGCTGGTTGTCTGAAGATGTAAAAGAAAATTGCTCTACCGCGCTTCATGAGCAGAGCGCCCCCATAGAATCTCTAAAAAGTCTTCAGGTGTGAAAATTAGCACGAAATAAATAAAACAAAAAATTTGCGTTATGATTCGTTATAAATTTTTAAGCGATCAGCTTAAAACAGGAGTAATTACTGAAATCAGTGATTTGGCAACGTTCCATCCGCTAAAAAAACCCTCCCCTTCGTCCTCAGCAGTCACCGCGTACGTTCATTTCGGTTTAAAATTATGAGGACTCTTTGACATCTCGATTTCTCACTCGGGAACGGAAATGAGAGAAAAAGAGGGGTTAGAGTGCATTCAATTCACTCTCGCTCTGCATTTTTATACGACTCCCACTTCGTCCCACTCGTAGCGCATTAACACGACCCGCGACCCCTTTTCGAAATTACCAATTTTTTAGCCCCCCCCCCCCTTCGCAACGTCAGCCTGATACGTCTGCCCTTTTTCGGGGGTTAAAAATTTCATATTCGCGTAGGCGGGGGAACAAGTGACAGGAGATAATTCGGTAATTTGTTCGGTAAAAGTGCGGGACGCCCGGGAAAAACATGAAAGCCTTCATTAGCCTCAGAGTGCCGCCTGTTCAGAAACACCAATTGGACGTTCGACATGTTATTACCAGAGTGGGAATGAGATCAACTTTTTTTTTGACGGCCCCAAAAAAAGAATATTATATCAACATTTCAGCCTTTTTTAAACTACCTACCAGGTTGCCAATTACATAAAATACAAAAAATGAAGATACAGCAAACGTCAAATGAGCTTTTACCACTAAAACTGAGAAGTGTCATTAGAGCCTAGAGGATTGTGGCTGCCGTTCTTGGAAGCCATGTTCAAGAAATTTTGAATACATGGGTTTCAATTGTGTCTTCCTGGTTAAATTTGTCCTCAGCCTTAAGGTTAATAAGAGCGTTAATTTAATTAAACTCCATGTTTACGGACAATATCCACCGCAAAACTTGAGATTGGTAAACATTTTCGGACCTTCTATCGGTTTTTAAAACGATCCATTTTAATTTTTAAAATTAAGAGCAGGCGTAAGTTTGGTTATAGACTCATCCTTCTCAAATGGCAAAACTTACGCCGACATCTAATTTCTTTCTTTTCGAGTTTACTTTTCCCGAAATGGGAAGAAATAAATTAAAAATTGTTTAGATGACCGAAAAAACTTTTTCCAGTTAACTTCTGCTAGGGCAACCTCCAGACCAAAATGATTCTATGATCTTGATTTTCTGTAACGGATCTAATAATGAATTCTTTTATATTTAAAAAATGAAAATAACGTTTTATTTAAATGTGTATTGGTAATAACTGAGAAAAACGGTTGACTTAATTATTATGGGGAAAAATTATTGCCTCAATAAAAAGAAAAAGGGGCCCCCGTAGGCATTAACTAACTCTTCATTAGCAGTATTTTTTTCCCTCCGATACTGGTTTGACCGTTTGTAAATTAACGTGCTCGAAAAAAAAGCTAATTCAGGTGAATGCTTATTGGTAATTACGGATGTTTCATGTATGGGAAGTGGTAAAAGAGAGGTCGGGGGAGGTCGGTGGGGGTTTATAAGCTGGTCGTTTATGTCTGTTTGGTTTGGCGTAATGAGGGGATCTCTATCTCATCCGATAGCTTGCGGCCGTTTAAACCCCCTCCCAACGACCCAATACCGTTCAGTACCCAAAGTACCAACCTATCAACACCTATTTACCCGATTTCCATGAGGATTAGAACCGATTCAACCGTCAAATGTCCATCTACATTTTCGCCTTAGTTTCTGACTATTAACTATTTATTTATAATCATCCATTTTAGGAGAATAATGATGAAATTACAAAAGGCAATTACAGGAAATCCACCTTTTTTCTATATTATTGGGGCTCGGAGTAAAATTAATCCGTCAGATAGTTTCTAATTACACCAATTATGGACCGCAAAAGTTGAAAGGGATGTTTTACGTCTATTCTCGGTATAAAGGAAAAGGACGATTACCTTTTCATAGCTCCTATTTTGGTTGAAGGCTCCACTGAGTTCTTAAAAGTAATTAGTAGGTCCTATTCCCACTTATAAAGGGAGGGGAAAAAACATTTTTTTTTTCTTCTTTATGTTTCACTAAAGATTAACCTTTGACGAATGGCCAAGTCGAATTGTAATCGAACTTTTTTAGGTAGGTAAAAAATTATGCCCACGGTGTGATTTGATCCTACCATCTTCGAGGGCATGGCAAAGCTTTGAAGAGCGTCGGGCGTTTCACCAGAATGATGTGGGTTCGAATCCCACTGGAGTCTTTATTTTTTCCTTCATTCCTAATTTTCCCAATAATGTTCGTTCGAATCCATTTTATTTCTCAAGCTAAAATTTCCTATCCTTCACCAAATGCGTGTATTTTGTTTGTTGACATAGATGGATCCTCAAAAGGAAGTTATTGCAATATCATCAATGGACCGTTTTTGATAAGAAGTTAGTAATAAAACCTATGAAACAAGAGCAAAGGCTCGTTTTACCCCTAAGGGTAGGAGATTTAACATAAAGAAAAAAGTAAACTCGCCCCTTTTTTCAGAAATCCGCTTGCTACTTTGTTGGAGAATTCTATTTAAAATAGTGAATGTTAAAGTTTTGAACGTCAAACAGAAACGAAAAGGAAATGGGAAGGTAGAATCAGTTTAATGAGACCCATGATCACCTTTGTCCTACGTTGATTAAACCTCGGAAGCTTCAACATCCCGCCCTCTCCCTTCGCCTTCCCACCCCATCACGTGGAGACAATGACGAACTTGCTTAAAACCCGTGGCTAAGTTAAATTATGCACGGGGAGGGAGGAAAAGAGAGGAAACTTTGTTTTCAAATTTCAACCGTTTTATCTCCTTCAAAATCTAATTAAATAGACTTGGGAATTGTTTTTAGAAAAATGTTGATGTCTGTTATTAAAGCCTTTTTCGGTTATTATGTTTGATGAATGATTTTGAATGGAGAAAGAGGCAATCACATATCACTTGATTATTATAGGGTTTTGAAAACCTTCTCTCTGAAGTATATCGACCCAGCCCGTGATAATTATCCACTATAATTATAAGGGACTGTAATTAGCATGGTCATTACCGTTTTTCCAGTAACGACCTCCAAGGGAGGGGTGGGATAATGAGGGTGAGTCAACGTAGGAACTTCCACGCCATCGCCGACCCCCGAATATTCTCGACCCTTCAACAATCGCAGATCGATTAATCGTTGTTCGAATTTTGAAAACATCCGTTTGTCGGTGAAGAGTCTATTTCAAAAGGCTCCCGTAAATCAATTTGCGAAGATGAAACTGTACGGAAAATTAGGAAGTTTGTCACGAAGTCTCCCCACCCTTTCATCATCCCTTTATAGGGTTAACTTAGTCGAACCTTCTATGAAGTGAACCCACCTCCCAACCCTTCCTTTATTCATTGATCTTATCAAGTTCAAAATTGAAGATTTACTTTATGCAAATGATACGCAAATATTCAAATTTTCAAAAAAATCATATGAATTCATCTTATTTCTAAATTAATCACAATATTTTGTTATTTTTCGAATTTTTCTTTTCAAGCTTCGTGTTAATTCAGACTTGAGTACCTACAAGTTTATGGCTCAGTTTCAAAATCCAGTACTATCTGGAGCTGGCCCCGACGGGAACTTCCTTAAAGAGAAGTATCTATATAGAGGGGAAGTATATGGGAGGAAAGTATATGGGAGGAGAAGTATAACGGAGTGGGAAGTATGTGGGAGGGGAAGTATAACGGAGTAGGAAGTATAATATGGGGGGAAGTATAACGGAGGGGGAAGTATAACGGAGGGGAATATAACGGAGGGAAAGTATAACGGAGGGAAATAAGGAAGGAAAGTATAACAGAGGGGGAAGTATATGGAGGGGAAGTATAAGGGAACGAAAGTAAAGGAAGGGGATGTAGTAGGAGGGAAAGTATAAAGGAATTTTCCAGGTTAGTTTTTTCAAAAATTTTTCGGGCATTTTTTTTTTTTTTTTTTTTTTTCGAAAAATTTTCTAAGTTCTTTTTTTCGAAAAATTTTCTAAGTTCTTTTTTTTGGAAATGTTCTAAGTTTTTTTTGTCCGAAAAAAAAAAAATTTTTTTTTCAAAAATTTTCAAAGTTTTTTTCGAAAAATTTTCCGGGTTTTCCTTTTTTTTTTTTTTTTTTTTTTTTTCCGAAAATTTTTAAGTTTTTTTTTCGAAAAATTTTCAAAGTTCTTTTTTCGAAAAATTTTCTAAGTTCTTTTTTTTAAAAAAATGTTGTAAGTTTTTTTAAAAAATTTTTTCAAAAAAAAAAAATTTTTTTTTTTCAAAAATTTTCAATATTTGGTTGTTTTAGGGTGACTATTCAGACGTAATTACGTCTGAATAGTCACCCTAAAACAACCAATAAAGATACACACAGACGACCACACCCCCAAAAAAAATTTTCCGGGTTTTTTTTTTTTTTCCGAGAAATTTTCTAAGTTTTTTTTCGAAAAATGTTCTAAGTTTTTTTGTCAAAAAAAATTTTTTTTTTCGAAAAATTTTCCGGGTTTTTCTTTCTTTTTTTTTTTTTTTTTTTTTTTTTTTTTTTTTTTGAAAATTTTTAAGTTCTTTTTTTCGAAAATTTTTTAAGTGTCAAGGTAGAAATAATGGGCTCTTTGGCCTAGGGATGTGCCTCTCGTAAAGGGTAGAAGTACGAAATTTCTCCCTACTAATAAAAATAGTAATTAAAAAGTGGCAATTTTTTTGCAACCAAAAATTCTTAAAAAATATAAGGAGTAATTGGTGAAAATTTGGTGAAAATCGGATTAACGGTTCGGCCGCAGCGAATTTTTTAAAATTTCAAACAGACATATCTCCGCCATTTTTTCGAAATTCAAAAATCCCCCTCGTTACATTCTTCTTCACCGGCTAAAGAAATTTGTGTAAAAATTTGGTGAAAATCGGATGAAAACTGTGGCCGTAAAGTGTTCCGGAAAAAAATGCTACGGACGGCCGGACGGCCGGACGGCCGGCCGGCCGGCCGGCACCACAGACAAAGTTGAGATCGGTAAAGATCAATATTCGATTTGACCCTCCGGGGTCTGGAAGACCCTTCCCCAAAAACCCGACGTCGAGGGTATCGCAATAACTTCTTTAAGGAAGTTAATAAGGCAAAAAATGATCAGTGATCAAGGATTCAGATTCAAGCGCTTTTCCTTCATAGATCGTTTTCCAAATTGGAGAGTTTAGAAATAACTTTCTTTTGAGGAAGTAAAAATAAATAACTTCGGTTTTTTGTGGAAGACGGTTTTGGAAAACTCCCCATAAGCTAGTAAAAGGGGGTTTCTTTTAAATAAAACCCTAAGAAAACCAACAAAAATCCTTATTAACAAAAACGTTATGAAAACAAACACGTTTTTCGGAAATTTTCAGTTTTTAAAAGGAAAAACCCAATTATTTCGCCCAACCTTAGGAACGTTCATTGGGTCAGATGGAAGTTTTAGAAAAACACCCTACAATCAAGTAAAAAGGCATTTAAAAAAAAAAAAAAAGAAAACCCGAGGAAAGCGATCAAAAAGTCAGTAAAGTTAAAAAAAAAAAAAAAAAAAAAAAAAAAAAAAAAAAAAAAAAAAAAAAAAGGTTTTTGACAGTTTATCCACCGCAAGGGACTTTCCATGCTGAGAAACTCAATTTAAAAAAATTTTTTGATTGTTTCTCCCAACCTTTTGATAAATTTAGGGAAAAACATCATTTTTGGACTTTTTCTGAGTTAATCAAATCTTGATTGAAAAAGGGTCTTCCTCTCAACTTGAAACTATTATTGTCATGCTTGGCCCTCCCTTTTTTATTGCCTCCAAGTCGTTGGCCTTCTTATCCTTTTCGCGTGACGATTATATAAAAAAGATATGCTAGAATAAAATGCCAAAATGAGTTAAAGGGGCAATATTTAATTTCATCATCGGCTCTTTAATAGGTCCGGAAAATAAGCAGGGAAAGCCTATTAAGTTCGGGTGCATTACAGCGGTATAAACGGATGTCTACATGGAGAAGGCTCATTATTGGATATTAATATCGTCATGGAGTGGTGGGGGCACTCATTAAAACCAGTCCCACAGCCACCTGTTGCAACTTTTTGCATTCCCTTGTTTTAAAACCGAAATCGGATAAACTGCGAATAATATTTTTAAAAAATTTACAATGTTTACAAACATACCGCTCTTTTTTTTTATGAACTCTCATGCATAATGAACTTTTCTCCATTGCAGGCCTGGGTTTAGAAAAAAATATTATACATTCCACATTTTACGAATTTATCGCATTTTCAGCATTTATGAATTTAAAATTTGATTTAGTTATTTCATTTTTAACGGAAGCGGTTGTTGTCTACGTTGAATAGAACGGAAGAAGGGCTTCTGGGTCAGACAGCACTGAAGATATTTAGGCTTCAGAATGATTTTTTTTTTGTGAAAGCGAGTAGGGAGCCGAGGGATCCTAGTCAAGAATCAAGCACTCTAGAAGGAAAAAAAAGAAGAAGAAAAACATCAGTTTAGTTTCTGCCGCGTTGAAATAAAAGACAAGCTGAATGTTGCAAAAAGGCTTTTTCGAGGCGGAGGTCGATTTTGTAAGGGAATATCGTTATCGAAACGCTTCAACATTCGATTGGCTTCGAAAATGACCCTGACGTTAAATTAACAATGCTCGTTGACCAAAGAGGAAAGCCGCATTTCGATTTATATTTAATCTGACAAAATCTGAGGTGACAAGCATCTCATTAGCGGTCCCCGGCTCTTGGGGTAGCACAAACGGGACGAAGGAGAAATGGCGGTGGCAGCCGAGTGGTTTTGCGGCCACCCGCGTCAATCCCCTCAGGCTTTCCGCTCTGCGGTTCCCAACATTATAAATTCCTTTAGTGTAAAAAAAAAAACTTTATTTTTGTTACTACTTATTAACTATAATTCTTGAACCCTTATATCCTTTTGTAGTTCTGGGATAAGTTAATGACTAAGTATAGGGGGGAAATATGGATTTCTTGGGATTGTTTAAAGTGAGTTGGAACAATCGAAAACCCTGTACTACAAATAATTTATCTTCTAGAGTGTATTACTAGTCTGAGGAGGGGCGCACAGAGAGGTCCGAAACTAGTTAAGTAAACATAAAGGACATACTTCCGAATAGTAAATAAATATACCCAGAATTAACAATTACATACTGACGCCCAATAGTCCAAAATAATACGTAATTTTTAATTTGAATTAAAATACCGATGAAAAATAGACTGCGCTTAAATTTGTTTCGTTGAAAGAAGTACTGTGGATGTTGAGATAAAAAGTTAAAGGATTTCGAAAGGGCCGTGGAGGCGATAAATCGTAAGGGTAAAGCGGAGTAAGGAGGGAGTTCTCGCTCAGGGGAGAACGTGACCTAGGGCACCGGCTACGTTGTTGTCTTACCCTGTTTGTAACCTGATCAGACTCCTTCAGAAGCATTCCTCCTCTATTCAACCGTCACGTAGTCTTTTTTAACTTTTAACTTTTTTTTAACTTAGCTTTTATAAAAATATTAAAAAATCAAAAAACCCATTTTTGTTTGTCGATATCGAAGCTTATAAGTGAGATAATCAAATGTTAGCCGTGTGTTTAAATCAAGTGAGGGGAGCGAGGGATCCGTTTAACAAATACAAACAAATGAGCGGTCCCGATCGCGGGGTGTGACAAGCAGCTCATTAGCGGCTCATTCCGCGTTACAAACGCGGTGGCAAAGGCGGTTTTGCGGGGAAACACCCGATCCCGCCTCCTCCCGCTGAATCGACCTATCGCTTGTTTTCGGACTTGAATTAATTAAGCCCTCAGTTTTAATTACAGCCGAGCTATACAGGAATTATTATGAAAAGTCAAAAGTACTTTCTTATGCGTAAAACTTTTTTTAGAAAAAATTAAGATGTAGGAGGAAAAGTGCCTGAAAGACTCCACAAATTCGAACATAGAGGGCGTTGAGAAAGTGAAAAATTCTCACGAGCCTGGATTTGAACCCAGGACCGTTCGAGAGCAAAACTTAGTCGTCACGGAAGATATCAAATTAGCCAATATAACAACCTAAAAAAGCCAAATTTACAGTTTTTAGGTTTCTTTTTGACTTTTTTAATAGCGCACGCGCCTAACTAGCAAATGGTGTTTTTTATGGCTCTGAATTCTCAATAATCTGTGAAGTTCAAATTATTCCAATAACTTTAATGTTTTCCTGTACTTTAAAACCATTATAAGTTCGCTAAAAAAAAAATTCAATTAAAAAAGTATTAAAATTCAATTTTCTACCTGACATACTTCCCAATATACATACTTTATGATTAATCATAAAAGAAAATTATTTGCATACAGAGAGCTTTCAGACTAACCTATTTAACTTGAAATGTATTTTAAAAAAATTAAAAATCAATGTAGTGTCAAATTTTTATTTATTCCGAAGAGTGGGGATATTCGCAAGATAATTAACTACCGACTGGGAACTATCTCGTTAGTTGTTTTACTGCCACGTCCACCGGGTTACTGCCTCGGAGTTTTACTACCCAGGCGATAATAAATATCAAGTCGCCACAAGATGTAATGAGTTCATTCCTGACTTTGTAGCATAAACTTTCTATTTTCTGTCTTGCAATATTTTTGAATAAGCGATTAGGGGATAAAGTTCTTTATGAGTTTTCTGAGGAGTCCGGGATTGCTTTAATTCGGACTATGTGAAAATTTCAAAAAATGTTGATTGCAGTTTTTCATCACTATGGTCAACAAAAAGCATTCCTCCACGTATGAATTCCTTTGACCAATTAAAAACCTTCAAGTGACTTATTAACTTCGAATCCCTTCCTTCATTTCTGAGTTGACAGCGAAAAAACGTGATAGCTTCATCGGGAAAATTTATTTAAAAAGAAAACAACGCCTTGAAGGAATAATGGTCTAAAATGAATGAAGTCTTTAGAAATGCAAGGGAGTACAATGTTGTTTACGACTGATCGAGCTCAGACAACATTAGAGGGGATCGTAAAGACGTCAAGGTTCGCCTCGGATCTTCTGACGGGAACATTAACTTCCCTCTGGGCTGTAAAACCTTTATTTACATCTCTCTCGGGGCTCCCACTTTGTACCTCCGTCCCGCCAATAAGCCGAGAATCCGATAATAAACTCGCTCCCCCGACTCTTCCCGTCCACGTATTTATAATAAGCGGCCTTATAAAATTCCGAGTCTCCCTTTTTTTTAGCCGTCACGGATACTAAAAACGGCGAGATTCTTCAATTTAATTTTCACTTTTGTCCCCCTCACAAGGTTATTTTAAATTATGCAAATAATAAATTTTTTGTCGCTACCTACATTCTTCAAAATAAAACGAGATAAATAACACGATAACTTTGAACGTTTAATGGTGAAACTGATTTTGAAAAAATAATGAAATATAATAAAAAACAACAAAAGAACAATGAAAAACGAAAAAGAGAAAGAAGACAAAAGCATCAAGTTAGGGCTGTAAATTATTTCCACATTCTCTCTCCCTTCTGTTCGTTAAAACTGTTTTCATTTCGCGCACTTAATATTAAAAGAAGTGTTATTAAAAACGAAAAGAACGCAGAGGCACTTTCTAATTAGTGAAGAAATGCGATCATCTAAAGTGGGCACGTGGTACAATGGTGACATTGTGACGGGCGGGAGGCTTCTAATTTACAGGGTGTCCACGGTTACCCCCGGAGGCGGCAACATTGTTCCTTGTAGTTTTACAAAAGGGAGGGAGTTTTCTCGAGTGGGCCAAGAAAGCCTTTTGTCTCAGGAAGGCCGAAGTGGCCTCTTCACCTCGAAATTCACCTCCCCCGAACACACACACACTCTCGCGCTACAAAACCGCCTTAAGGCGAACTTCTTGCGAAAATTAACGCGACAATTGAAATGCACGAAATAACGATATTTAAACAGAGAAAAATTAATGAAGGCCTTCTTTCATTTTCACCCTTTGTCATCCAAACAAAGGATTATTAAATTTTAAATTTAATTTTTTTTTTATTTTATCAAGAATATAAGCAAACAAAAATTGTATGAAACGCTGGAATACTGGAAACCTGTAAAATGAGGGGTATTCTAATTTTTCTATGAAGAATCTGTAAAGATAAAACCTCTTGAGCCAAAAAAAAAAAAAAATAAATAATAATAATAATAATAATAATAATAATAAAAAATAAATAATAAAAAAAAAAGGGAACAAAATCGTATAATTTATTCCTCGTTTACCCAAACATCGCTGCAAAAACGTCAAAAAATCGCGTTAAAATTTGGTTCCTAGTGTACGAAAAACCAAGGAAAAACGAAAAGTACTGGTTTGAAGAGCTTCCAACAAAAACTTCGAGAAGTATCTATATAGGAGGGGGAAGTATAACGGAGGGGAAGTAAAACGTAGGGGGAAGTTATGGGAGGGGAAGTATAACGGAGTGGGAAGTATATGGGAGGGGGAAGTATAAGTGAGGGGAAGTATATGGGAGGGGGAAGTTTAAGAGAGGGGTAGTATAACAGAGGGTGAAGTATAAGGGAACGAAAGTATAACGGAAGGGGATGTATAAGGGAGGGAAAGTATAAAGCAGAATTTTCCAAGTTTGTTTTTTCGAAAAAATTTCTAAGTTTTTTTTGTAAAAAAAATTTTTTTTTAAATAAAATTTTAGTATAAAATTTCTCCTACTAAAAAAAATGATAATTAAAAAGTGGCAATTTTTTTACACCAAAAATTCTTAAAAAGTATAAGGAGTAATTGGTGAAAATTTGGTGAAAATCGGACCAAAGGTTCGGCCGCAGCGAATTTTTAAAATTTCAAACAGACATATCTCCGCCATTTTTTCGAAATTCAAAAATCGCCCTCTTTATTTACATTCTTCTTCTCCGACTAAGGAAGACTTAGTGATAATTTGGTGAAAATCAGTTAAAAACTGTGGCCGCAAAGTGTTCCGGAAAATCCTACGGACGGCGTAACGGCCCGCCGGCTCCCCAGACAAAGATCAATATTCAATTTGACCCTCCGGGGTCTGGAAGACCCTTCCCCAAAAACCCGACGTCGAGGGTATCGCAATAACTTCTTTAACACTCTCAGCGCGGCAAGCCCAACTGGCAAATCTCACCCTGGGGCGGGAAAATTTTTTTTCGTCAAACTACTTAATTACCTCCAAAAACATTAATAATGAAGTATAAAATTAATTTGGCATGTTAATTATGCCAAAATAAGGCTTAATTGTCCCTAACAAAAGATCAGATTTGTAGGCAATCCGCAATGCTTTTCCCCTTCTCATACCATTTTGGAACTGTTACTAGGATCAACTTCTCTAAGTGGTCAACCTATTACTTTTAGCCATTAGCTTAATTTTTTTTTTTATATTATTACATTTGCTCGTTATATATTTTCGTGTGGATACATTTTCACGGGTGCGAAATATTTATGGTACCTACTCAAATTATTCAAAATTGCTATTCTGATGACAAATAATAAAAAATTAAGTCACTAGCCATTTGTAACGGCTTGGGATTCCCGAAAAAACCGTTGGGATTAGAAAGGAAACTTTAGTTAATTTAACGATTTTTTTGTCAAAACTTAATACGTAAGTAGGTAAAGATTATCTCAAATCCTGTGAAATGACCTGGAGGGAAAAACCGTTAAAAAAAAATTTTTATAGAAAAAAAACAGCGCGGATCTCTACCATAATGAAAAGTATTTGAAAATAGGTATTTAATGCTGTTTTAGAAAAATTGGGTAAGTAGTTATTTATTTTTTCTAAGTGCAAAAACTAAAATAATTAATAAAAGTGAATAATTTGAATAAAATCTACTAAAAAACTAAATGAATCTTCGGCCTTAATAAAGTTGGAAAAGGTAAAAAGTAACGAACTTGTTTTTAGAGTGAAACATAGAACGAACTGCTACCGTTCAAAGTTTTAGTTTCCGAATTCGCCACTGCTCTTGACCGCTCGGAAGTCTTTCCCTTTTTTTAAATTATACTAAAAAAAATGATTTTAACTTATGATCGTTGTACCTAATAAATAATTTTGTGTTTAATTTAACTTAATAGAACAAAAATTAATAAGTTTTTAAAGAAATTACCCTAAATTAATAGTAACAGGTCCCATTGTGAGAAGGAACGCTTTTGGTTTTTTCTACTCTTTTGGTCTAAAAGCTAAATAATATTAATAAAAACGGCAAAAAGTTGTGATCATAAGTTAATTAAAAGTTTAAAAATTATTATTTTAAAAACTTACAGTCAAAAGTAGAAAAATGATCCAAAATTGAACTGAAAACGTCTCCGTGAAGTAGCTGGTTCAACTGTCTACTTTGAAAGTCAAAATCGAAATGAAGAAAAAGGTCTAGAGTCAAGCTAAGGCCGTATTTAGGTATAAAACCCTTTAAGAATTAACGTATGTCAACGGTTGTGCGAAATTCACTGTTTTAAGCATCGAAAATCGCTTTTAAAAGACGCATGAACGGTCGATATATATATCGACCCCGGTCGAGCCGCCCAGGGAAAGGAACTTTCTACTCGATATATATCGACCCGCGCTGAGAGTGTTAAGGAAGTTAAAATGTTATGAACGGCTGACTACCGACTGCGCCGAAGTGACTACCTGGATTGAAAAATTATTGCCAACTGCGCCGGGAGTCCTATCAGATAATCTCTTGGGCTCTAAGCCTATGACCAACTGCGCCGAACAAAATTAATAAACAATAGAGGTATCTAACGAGCGCAACCTCGCGAGAGGAAAAAATTAACACTTTAGAGGTATCTAACGAGCGCATCCTCGCGAGAGGAAAAAATTAACCCCCAGAGGTATCTAACGAGCGCATCCTACGCTACCTCGTTCCTAGATTCCTTAGGTACAGTCATTTTTTTTCCCATTTTTAATCATTAAGGCCGGGTGAAAGGTGCTTATGTTTCGTTTTCCCCAAAATAAATAATTTCGGCGCAGTTGGTATGCGGCGCAGTTGGTATGCGGCGCAGTTGGTATCGGTAATGACAGCGGATTAGGGGTACCCTTGGAGTCCCGGCGCAGTTGGCCTTTTTTCGGCGCAGTTGGATAGAGCCCTTATGAACTACCCTGTATGACAACAGAGAGGGAGAGAGAATTTGTCATCTTATAGAAAAAGCCATAAATTTGAAATTGCAAAGAAATGATATCGGTTTTCTTTAATAATATTGAAAGCTTATTGTTGCAGGTAGGCGGGTTTCCCCGAGAACACGGGTGTTTTAACTTTTTAGATAGATTTCGTTTTTTAATTTAATTTTATAAGAGAGGATAGAATCGGTAAAGGTGGAAAGGGAGGGTTTAGAAAACATTCCAGTTAAATTCATCACATCAAAACGAATTGCGTTGCCTCTCGGCCGATACGACCGCAAAACGACCATTTTTCTCGGTCGCGGTTAATAACAAGTCCCTCCCGCTTCTCCTCTTCCAATTCGCAGATGGGAAACAATTTCTACAAAACAATGGGACACGTTTCCCGGAGTGTGGGGGCGGATGGGTATAAAATATTATCGAAGTTTTCGATGTCTTCTCTATTAGGTGTTAAAAAAAGAGAATTGAACAGTAAATAAAAAGTGTCGGTGGTAAAAAAATAAAATAAAAGTCGGTGGTATGACGCTGTTGCTATGGCCACTTGCTCCGCCCAAACAGGAAAAACCATCCAATCGTTTCTTTACGGAAAAAAAAACTACGATAAATAACTATTAACTTAACTATTTTAATTGGGGGTTTGCGATCAATAATAAAGAAAATAAGAAAAACGGAGGGGTCAATTTTACCCATCTTAAAAGAAATTTTACAGTGTTAACCTCAACTGAATTTTTTTTCCACAGCAATTTATTGAGGCAATATTTTCTTCGGATATTCATGGGATTGTCATCTGCGAAAATCGTCTCCAAACCTAAAAGTAGATGGGTGCCTAGGCCGAAAAACTGAGGACTAGAAAAACTGTTTTTCTAGAACCCATTTTTTGTATTTAAATCGAGACAGAAGGGGAGAGAGAGAAAGAAAAAAAAAAGTTCACTTGTCAAAAAACCACCGAGGATAGTGCATAAAATTCCAGGAAAAAAGGGTTTTCCTCTTTCAAAATGATTCCCGAAATCCAGTGAACACTCAGAATAAAATCCTGGCTACTCTTCCTGCTGAAAGAATTAATAACTTACAAGTTACAAAAATTTATTGAAATTGAGTAAAAATATGTATCTCTTTATAACAAAGTTTCCCTTTTACTGTAATATTTTATACATAAATTCTTTAAGGAAGTTAAAATCAAACGATAAAGTGTCAATAATTCTCCAATATTTGTTTCAAATAATGAAGTACTTACACTTACTTTATTAATTAAGTACTTTTTGGATAGGTTGGCAATATTGAAAATTGGTTTCCTGGTTAATTATTAAACTTAAAATAAGCAGAATGAGGGTGGGGGATCAAAGTAAATGAGATAGGAGAAAAGAGGTTGGTTGAAAGTGCACACGAATGCACTTATGTTAAAGAAGATAGACGCGGCTTGTGAGGGAGCTATGAGGGTTTAGCCGACCGGGTCGGGGGGAGGGACATCTCATTATGAACCCTTTGTTCTTTCAGCGCGCAATTACTTTTATCATAGTTGCACATGTTGAACATTATTAGGACCACTTGAAAGACCTACTTCAGGATTATATTAATTTTTTTAGTTTAAAAATCTTTTGAAGTTTCATAAAAATAATTACGTTTGAAATTTAAATTACAAGAAATAAAATTTATAAAGCATTGAAAATTCTATTTTGAGCAAAATCCATTGGCTTCTGTGTTCTCATCTCGGGAAAAAAACAAAATTGGTCCGTCCGAGGGACTAATCCGTCTGCTGCGTGTTCATTCATTAGCATTTATTTATTTAAACTGCGCTGCCAGAGCTCTAACTTTTTTTTTTCTTTTTTTTTTTATAATTGCTTCATAAGTTAAACAGAGAGCGAGGGGGCCGGGGTGATCGGGTCTGGATCCAATGCATAGCAAATTAGAGAAAAAAAAATAGCTGGAAACCGAAGGGAGGGAGCTTCCAATCTATTTATACCGGATAAAAATTGCGCGGACCTTTTATGATTGGGCTATATTGGATTATGTATGTGCCTCCGGTCTTGTACGTTCTCCCCCGGTATAATTACATAAATTAGATTCGCCACTGGTTCAATGAGAGAGCTTTCGGACGTGTGAGAGAGGGTTGAAAGAGTTTGTGTGTGTTAGCCTTTCCTATTCAAGAGATCCCAGGTGAATCTAACCCTATCAAAGGGATTCCGGTGGCTTTTACTGTTCTCCAAGCCACTCCGATATTTTACACTTTTTCCCAACGGAAAAGACTTTATAATAAAACTGATGTAAAGAGAAAATTACTTATTTACGAAAATCTCTCAGGAGGGGCCAATGAACTTGATTTTGAGACAAAATCCAAAGGGATTACGAACTCACCGGTTTCTTTAAATTAAACTGTAATGTCATCTAATTTTCCGTTGTTATTTTGACTATTTTTAACCATTCGGAAGTTAATAAACGGAGGCTCCCTGCGGTTCTCATTTTCTCTCCCTGTTTACGGCAGTGACGTCAATTAAGTATTCCAAATTAATCCCCAGGAGGTTGACTTTTCGTGGAGGGGGGATCGGGAGAAAGAGCGCTGAGGGAAAAGGAGTGTAAAAGTAATGAAACTCTCCTAGTTTAATTACACCCGCATTAACATTTTAATACTAACGACTCCCGTCTAATTGTCGAATCCGAGCGGAGGACTCTCGGCCCGACACTGCGCAGAGAAAAAAGGCCCGAAAAATTAGAATTAATTAAGATTAATGAGACGATCAATTCGATAACAGAGAAATCTCATAAATAATGCATGATATCGATCCACACTCTAAAGCTAATTCTTTTCATTTTCCTTTAAAAAAGAAATAGAGGACTTCGCCAAACTCCTCCTAGAACCAGCTTGCCAAAGCTCTCATCAAAGCTCAGCCCCAAATTATGGGATTCGTTGGAGAAGACTATACAGGGTGTTCCAACTAGAGGGGACCGGCAACTTTACGGCAAAGCATCGAGTCCTACAAAAAAAAAAGTTAAATGTAAGCCCCCCTTATTTTTAAAAGAGGAATTGACTCCATTTTGTAGATTTTGATATTGGTATATAGGGTGACCCAGAGCGACACCAACTTATCTTTTAGAATCTACCTATTGCAATGGGTGCAGTTTTTTGTGTCAGATTCGTAATCTCCGTAAAATTTTAAGTCGATTTGAGTATTCATACAATCAAAGACAGTTAATTAATAGCTTTAAAATTATTATTTTAAAAAAGTTACATTCAAAAAGTAGAAAAATAATCCAAAATTGAACTGAAAACGTCTCCGTAAAGTAGCTGGTTCAACAGTCTTTGATTGTTTTTGATTGTATGTCGTGTTGATTTTGAACAGTCAAATCAACACGAAATTTTGCGTAGATTTCGTATCCCGACTTAAAAAATAGGGGTTCTTCTTGGTCAGGCACACCAAAATAAAAATTCATTCATTGCTATCAATTCTTGGTCAAAAAACAAGGGGTATTTACATTTTTAGCTTTTTTTTTAGGACGAAAATTATAGAAGTTATACGGGTTTATACACCCCTCTGCGCCATCCTGTCTACCAAAACCAAAATCTACGAAATGGAGTTGATTCACCGTCCAAAAATGAGGGGGATTTGAATTTAACTTTTATTGGTAGGATTAAATTTGTTACCGTAAAGTTGCTGGTCCACTCTAGTTGGAACACCCTGTAGAATCAAGCTTCAAGCTCAAAATTTTTTTGGATCCCAGTGTACTGCTCTTAAGAATCTTGATAAGTTGATGGAAGCTCATTCTTTCTCTTTGCTACATGATTCTAGGATTCTTTTTATTTTACGTTCATCCTACTTGTTATTGGTTAAATAAAAATCTAAAAACGTATCCAACAAAGGTGTTTAATGTTTAACATGGGCATTAATTAGTATTAAAGAGGATAGGATGTTTAGATTATAAAACGGTTCCTGAATTTAAAGGGAAAAATGTTAATTTCGAGCAAATTAGGGATGCCTGATAATATAAATGCCTCGTTGGGAATGAATGGAGGTGTTGAACGGTGCGGTAGATTAGCGGTGAAAGGGCGGGGGGAGCGACGGGGAGGTCCAGTCTGTTGCCTTTGGGCATTTACACGGTATCCGCGATTCGTGTCGCGTGTGTGTCCGCGCGTGTGTACGAGTCGCGCGTTCCCTGTTTAATGAGCCGCTGATCATTTATAATGGGGAAGCTCAACAGGTAGCTCCCATGTTAATGAGATAGATAAAATCCCCCCAGGCCGACCAAGATACAAAACATTCAATTTCGTTTATTTTCAATTATTTTACCCAAGTTGTTTTTGTACAATTTAAACCTAATTTTGAGGTTTTTTTTCTCGCGCCTGTCATCGGACCGAAAATAGAAGGTTTGAATTGTGCGATCGGTTTTTCTCTCTGACATCCGTGACGCCGAAGCATCAACGACTCGTGACAGCGGAAACCAGTCATGTTTCATGCACAACCATTAACAATTTAACAAATGACCTAAACCACATCGAAAATTTCCCTCCCATATTTTAATTTTTTTAAATTAATCCAAACAAAGTCGCCGTGATACCTCAACATACTGTTTTTGAAAATGGATCTTCGAGACCCCAAGGTTGTTGTTTACGCCATAAAAAAAAATAGTAAAAAAAAAAATTTTAAAGCTTATTGGTAATTTCTCATTAAGAAATAATAAAAAAGGATTGGGCAAGTGAACTTTGTACTGAGGCCGTGTCCCCACTCGGGGCACGGCCTCAGTTGCGACTTGCCCATGGTAAAGACAACATCAAAAGGTTTCCTACCGGTAGGTGATAAATTGTCTATAATTTAATGTAAACTAAAGGGCAAATAAAAGTAATTTGGATGTTAACCAATTATATAATTTCTCCTAAATCTATCTAAAATAAAAAGAAAAGAGAAGGCTTGTACAATTCAAAAGGAAAAGTAAAGCCCATCGTATTCATGGTCCTCCCGGATTGGTTAAGATCCAAAGATAAAAAGTTTTCTAAATCTATCTAAAATTTAAAAAAAAAAAATTTAAACTAAAAAATCAAACACTTGTCGCAACTCGTAAATCTATAGTGTTTGTTGTTTATAAGTTCTAATGACTCTTTATCTCTAAAATCTATTTATAAATTATTTTTGTTAAATTTAAATTATTTAAAAAAGAGTTATCAATTTTCATAGTTTAGTTTGTTTATATTTTTTATCGTTAATCTTCGTTGTTTTTTTTTTTTCGTTGTTGTTTTTCTCTTCGTATTTATTTATTAATTTATTTATTTATTGAAAATTAATAAGTTCCTAAAAAATTAATAAGATTTTCTGTGTAAACCAAATTTTTCTGAAATTTAAATTGCAAGGTCATTGACATTGAATCTAGTCCCTTCCCTTTCGAACATGTCGGAATCAGATCATCAAGGTCGTTTAGAACAGCTGACTGCGTATTTATTGGAATTGTCCTCGGACATCTCGGCCGCTTACGACGTGGGATCGGGATTTCAGAATGATCCGGGATTATTTTCAGCTTTTAAGGCACGATTGTCGAAATTAGACCTAATTTATGATAAATTCCGAACCAATATGGCCGAAGCGAAGGCATTGGCAAAGCATTTAAACCTCGTAGATTCGTTAAACGATTTAGATTTATTAAATCTTGAAACTAAAGAAAAATATTACGAATGTTTTACGATGGATTTCGCTAATTCATCGGCTCAAAGTGAACCAAGCGGGCAGAGCACTTTAAATCAGGCTCCCCAACATACTTTTAAGCCACGAATTAAGGTCCCACCAATAGATCCTCCCGAATTTAACGGTGATATCTCTCATTGGGTATCATTTAAGGAGACTTTCGCGTCTCTTTTTCACGATAATAGCGATTTAACTCATATCGAAAAGTTTCATTATTTAAGAAAGAGTTTAAAGGGAGCTGCCTTGCAGACGATTTCAGCCATATCTTTGCATGGCCAAAACTACCAACAGGCTTGGGACACTTTATGTGGAAAATATGACAATAAAAGGATTCAAGCGTGCCATTATTTGATGAAAGTCTTGAACTTTAAAGGATCTTCTACATCCAGTATCGAATCTTTGAACAATTTTTCAGACAATTTTCTCGCAAATGCCATTAGCTTTCGTAATTTGTGCCTTGAAGAGCCAGAAGGGTTCATCCTATACACTTTGGGACTTCGAAATTTAGATCCTAAAACGAAAGAGAGATTCGAAACCGAACATAATAATCTAGAATCGGATCAACTTCCATGTTTCGACGACTTCGTTGACTTTATTCGTCGGCAATGCCAACAGGCACAGGCTGAAGCGCTAACCAAGCCAGAAAATAGTCAATCTTTTTCAAAATTTAAGGGAAATGGGACGAAACCAACTAAACAAAATGTCTTGATGTCCACCGACACTTCTTCTTCGTCAACTTCTCGCTCATGTCAAATATGTAAAAAACAACATAGAATAATGTATTGTGATCAATTTCTACAACGGTCACCAGGGGATCGAATCCAGCTCGTCAATAAAATAAACTCTGCTATAATTGCTTGGGAACGAATCACAATGTTCAAAAATGCACTACCACTCGAAAATGTGAGCATTGTCGAGGCAGACATCATACGTTGCTGCACTACGATCGGAATAATCGACATCCAGAACATCCGGAGCCTCAAACCTCTCAAAATTCGTCTTTAGCTAAACCTGCAACTTCTAAAGTTCCTGATTCGACTCCTGAAGTATCTACAAAAAATGCTGCGGTTTTAACTTCCTCCTTACAGAACGAGATGTCGGTGCTTTTGGGAACAGCTTGTGCTCGAATAAAAGGATCTGACGGTCAACTATATCCTGTTCGACTTCTAATCGACAGCGGGTCACAAAGGTCTTTTATAACGACTTCTTTAAGCAAGAAATTAGGCCTAAAGAGGACGAGAAACGTACAAATTCTAAAAGGATTTTCAGGAAGCGAAATTCAAGGCGGTAATTTTCAAACGACTTGTGTTTTAGCGCCTTCTTCTGGAAATTCGCCTCAAATTCAAACAAACGCGATCATCATTAATAAAATAACGAATAAGATTCCCTTCAGTACGGTTCCGAATCAAATAAAAAATAAATTCTCGTCGTTAAAATTAGCAGATCCGACATTTTGGACCCCTAAAGAAATTGATTTTCTTTTAGGCGCCGATCTTTACCCTTATATCTTTCCTGAAACTCAGATCCTAAAAGAAGAAGGGTATCCAAGTGCCATGTCGACCATGTTTGGATGGATTCTGATGGGACCATTTAAAGTGCATAACGACAAAGAAGAAACTTTAGCTCTCCACGTCACATCGGAAGCCAATCTTGAGGATTTAGTCCTAAAATTTTGGGAAATGGAATCCACGAATCCTGACAAGGTGTTCAAGAGCGCGGACGAGGAGATGTGAGGAACACTTTGTGAAAACCCATACGAGAGACGAAGAAGGGAGGTATGTCGTTCGTTTACCATTAAGTCAGACGATATTCCCGACCTCACCGCCTCAAATAACGTCGCTAAAAAACGATTCTTCAACTTGGAAAACCGCTGGACAAAAAATAAAAGATTGAAATCCGAATTCGCTAAAATCATCGACGAATATCTGCAGCTCGACTACATCTCTCCAGCAAAAGTGGAAGGACGATGTTTTTTGCCTCATCACTGCGTCGTCAGAGAATCCGCCGCATCTACAAAAGTAAGAATAGTCTTCGACGGGTCGTGTCCGACCGGAAATGGTTCTCTAAACTCGCATCTTTTAACTGGACCAAGACTTCAATCAGACATTCGATGTATTCTTCTCAAATTTAGAACCTTTAACGTTGCCTTTACTGCTGATATTACGCAGATGTATCTAAGAATTATATTGCACCCTGACGACCGATGCTATCAGCATTTCTACAGCCGAAAGGATGGATCGGATCCTCTCCAGGAATATCAGCTGAATCGTGTGACGTTCGGGTTGTCATCTTCACCATTTCTAGCGATTCGAGTTCTAAAACAGCTGGCAGAAGACGAAGGCTCTAACTTTCCAGCTGGTGCCAAAGTTCTGATGGAAAATTCCTACGTGGACGACATTCTCGCTGGAGCAAGTTCCGAAGAAGAAGCCTTCAAAACCCAGAAGGAGCTCGTCGAATTACTGAAAAAAGGAGGTTTCGAGTTGAAAAAGTGGGCCAGTAACTCTACAACTTTATTAAAATCGTTACATGAATTTACAGAAAATAAAATCGAACTTCTTCCAGCAGACAATAAAGTAATAAAAGTCTTAGGACTTCAATGGGATCCACAGCTTGATGTTTTGTCGTATAAAATCACCGCTACAGATCTAGTTCTCACTAAACGAGGAGTTTTATCGATCATCGCTCGAATGTATGACCCTTTAGGGTATCTTTCTCCTGTGGTTTTCCTTGCGAAACTATACATGCAACAACTCTGGAAGGAGGACATAGGCTGGGATGACCCATTGCCCGAAAAATTAAAGGGTGAATATAAAATATTCTTTGAATCTTTGCCCCTGCTTTCACAAGTAGAATTACCTCGATGTATTTATAGAAAGGAAGACATCAAATCGACCATGCTTATAGGCTTCTCGGACGCGTCTACACTCGGATTTGCTGCAGTTCTATTTCTTCGAACAGAATTCAAAGACGGTAAAATCGATAATAATATTTTAATTTCTAAAACTCGTCTTGCGCCACTTAAAACGGTTACCATACCACGTTTAGAGCTCTGCGCAGCCTTGCTGTTGGTGCAAACAATTGAAATAATCCGAGAATTTCTTTCTTCCGTAGAAGTAAACGACATTTACCTTTTCACCGATTCTACCATCACTCTTGAATGGCTTAAAACGTCGCCAAATCGTCTGAAGACTTTCGTGGCTCATCGTGTAACTTCGATTACTGAGGCGTTTCCTGCAAAATACTGGCATCATGTGACATCGGAAAATAACGCAGCGGACTTACCTTCGAGAGGATCTGGAGTTTCAGACTTCCTAACTAAGGAAGAATGGTGGAAAGGGCCTAAATGGCTGAAACTAAAAGAGTCTGAATGGCCTATCTCGCAGGCGCATACTAAACCAGGAGAGCTTCCCGAATTAAAATCCGTAAAAGAGACCGTCCTTCATGCGAATAATCGTCCGATTGAGGATGCTGTCATCGAATTATCCAGATTTTCAACGTATATGAAAGCCATTCGCGTCTTAAGTTATGTAAAAAGATTTATTGTCAATATTCGAATGCAACTGAAACAAAAACCTAAAATTCTAGGAAGTCTTACTATACCTGAACTGGAATCTAGCACTCTATATCTTCTTAAGAAGGATCAAGAAGAGTATTTCGACGTAGCAACGTTGAAGAAGAATCCGTCGCTCGCTTCTCTGGACCTCTTTCTGGATCCCGGCGGGCTTATCAGGGTGGGCGGGAGGCTCAAAAACAGCCCCCTCGATTATAATGCGAAACATCCTATTTTAATGAGTCCTAAATCTTATTTCACATCTCTTCTCGTAGATCATTATCATAAAATGTACTTACATGCTGGACCGACGCTTCTTCAGTTTTTGGTCACGAAACGTTATTGGATCGTCTCTGGTCGACGTCTTATTCGAAAAAGAGTACACTTGTGTGCAACTTGTCACAAACTTCGTGGAAAACCGTTATCTACGAAAATGGCTGATTTGCCCTCTTGCAGATTTGAGCAAGGATACGCCTTCAAGAACGTAGGAGTGGACTTTGCGGGACCTTTCCAGACGAAGGAATCTCATCGCAGAAAAGCTGTGGTCCATAAAACCTACGTCTGTCTCTTTGTGTGTCTTAGCACCAAAGCTCTTCATATCGAAGTCGTGTCGAATCTAACCACCGAAAATTTCTTTGCAGCTTTGGAACGATTTATATCTAGACGCGGAATTCCTTCAAAAATAATGTCCGATCACGGGACGAATTTCGTAGGAGCGAAAAGAGCTTTAAAAGAACTATACGACTGGCTTCGTATCGACTCCGTCCAAAACTCCATCGTCAATGAGCTCGCAAAAAAGGAAATCCGCTGGGAGTTCATCCCACCATCCGCTCCCCATTTCGGAGGAATTTGGGAGGCCGGAGTTAAATCGTTTAAGTATCATATGGTCAGAACCTTAAAAACCGAAACCTTAACATACGAAGAATTCACCACCCTCGCAACCAAAATTGAAGCCATTCTAAACTCCAGGCCGCTTTGTCCACTTACAACGGATCCTGAGTCGTTAGATGTTCTAACTCCTGGGCATTTTCTGATTGGTCGTCCTCTTAGCGTCCTTCCTGAGAAGCCTGTTACTGACATTCCCGACAATCGATTGAGGAGATGGCACTTAATAAAGAAAAAAGAACAAGAAATATGGAATAAATGGAGAAACGAATATTTAAACACATTGCAACAGCGTAATAAATGGCGAAAAGACACTCCGAACATAACGTCCGGCAGCTTGGTAATTTTGAAGGACGAAAATCTTCCTCCAGTAAATTGGCTCATCGCTCGCATCTTAGAAGTTTTCCCGGCCCTGACGGTCGCGTTAGAACTGTTAAACTGAAAAGTTCAACTGGAATTTATACAAGACCTATATCAAAACTCATTCCCTTGCTTCCAGAAAATGAAATTTTTTAGAAAAATTTGGTGGGCGGTGTGTTTACGCCATAAAAAAAAAATAGTAAAAAAAAAAAATTTTTAAAGCTTATTGGTAATTTCTCATTAAGAAATAATAAAAAAGGATTGGGCAAGTGAACTTTGTACTGAGGCCGTGTCCCCACTCGGGGCACGGCCTCAGTTGCGACTTGCCCATAAAAAAACATCAAAAGGTTTCCTACCGGTAGGTGATAAATTGTCTATAATTTAATGTAAACTAAAGGGCAAATAAAAGTAATTTGGATGTTAACCAATTATATAATTTCTCCTAAATCTATCTAAAATAAAAAGAAAAGAGAAGGCTTGTACAATTCAAAAGAAAAGTAAAGCCCATCGTATTCAGTTGTTATCATCAACTATTCATCATCGACCTTCTCCAGATGGTGGCTTAGATTGTTCTTATCTACTTCTGACACTAGTAGAAGGAAGAAGTTATCATTGATTTTTTAAATAGAGCCTTAACTAGACTAAAATCAAATAGAATCACATCAATATCATACTAAGATATGGGTCAAAATTGCAAAATCAAAAAAAAGGGTATTCCCATTCCATTTTGTTACTTAGTTACTATATTTTTATTTTTTTTTTTTTTTTTTTCATTGGCTCGTAAAAACAACTTTAAAAAATCCAACATCCACGTTACTCACCTAAGCTCAGAAAAGTGTATAAAATGTAGATTTAAAAAAAAACATTCACAAATTCCGTTCAGGGGCTTTAAGTTTTTACCATTTTACCGTCAGCGAGGATTTTTTTTTCACACAACAACCTCCGTATTGTTTTAAAAATATAAATATACTGGATTGCGTTGGGGAATTGCTCGGGGGGGCATCGAGTATAAAAATACAAGATTTGCACGCAGTTTGGAGGTTTTCGTGTTGAAAGGGGGTAGGAAGGGAGGAAATATTTGAGTGCTTGTGTTCTCTTCACTTACCAAACGATGCGGTATTTTTTTTTTTTTTTTTTTTACATTTTCCGTATTTATTTTCTCTCCTGTTGGGAAAAAAAATGTTTGCCCATCCTAGCTATGAATTCTGTTGACCGTTTCGTTATAAGCTTTGCGCCACTCAATGTAATGGATGGCCTCTGGGTGCAAGCTTTATTTTCATATTTTATATACAATATTAATTCTTTAAAGATTATTTTATGCTATTAATTAGTCCAAGTGCTGCAGCACAGCAAAAACCTTAACTGTTAATGAAAAAAATCATAAAAAGAGGTGTTTTTGAATAAACTGGGTAGAAAAGGTAATGAAGGTACCTAGTAGACAGAACGTTCCACGCTACCTTCCCGCATCGCACAGATCACAATGTTCACAGAAAAATATAAGCTGATGAAAACTATTAGGTCGAAACCGGTCGTCTCCCTCAGATATATTTTATAAAATTATTTCTTATATTACAATAATAGAGAAAAATTAATTTAATTTTTTAAATAAAAGAATTTCCCCATTTTCTTCTCGGATTGATAAATCGCTGTCACTGTTTCCGATGGAGGCCTGTCGAGAACGAAAACGAAATGCAATCGTGAAACCGGACGAAACTAATTTTCAATTAATATTCCCACCCCGGGTAGAATATTTTTTCCCCTTTTTTTGTTCGGTTGCATTTTTTTGCGTTTCATATTTCAAGTCGACCATGTCTAGACTTTCAATAATTCCAGCTCGAGGGGATTTCATCAGTATTGAGATTAAGCTATTAAAAAGTCCACGTCGTTCGATTTAAAAAAAAATTGCCTTTGAACTTTTTTTAATTAATATGCGCCCACGTAAGCGATACTGTTGTACTTTTAATATCAAATCTCTCCAAGTAATAGCGAGTGTCCAGGTTAAATTTTTGAAATAATTTGGGATTAAAATAAAGCCAAACTAAAATTGGGATTTTTTGTTTTAGGATAGTTTTGTAGTGTTTTAAAATTATAAGCATTTTTAATAACTGCCCTTCACCTACCTATAAACGCTCCTTATGCTTCTCAGTTCAGTTCCCATCCCTCACAAAATTTTAACTTCCTTAAAGAAGTTATTGTGAAACCCTCTACGTCGGGTTTTTGGGGAAGGGTCTTCCAGACCCCGGAGGATGAAATCGAATATCGATCTTTACCGATCTCAACTTTGTCTGTAGTGCCGTCCGGCCGTAGCATTTTTTTCCAGAACAGTTTACGGCCACACTTTTCAACCGAGTTTCACCAAATCTTCAGTCGGTGAACAAGAAAATAAACAGGGCGATTTTTGAATTTCGAAAAAATGGCGGAGATTTGTCTGTTTGAAATTTTAAAAAATTCACTGCGACAAATTTTCACCAATTACTCCTTTTATTTTCTACGAATTTTTGGTGTAAAAAATTTTATCATTTTTTACATTAATTATCATATTGGTAGGGAGAAATTTCAAACTTTCACGCGTTACGAGAGGGACCTAACTAGGGCAAAAATCCCATTATTTCTACCTTGAAACTTGGAAAAATTTAAAAAAAAAAAAAAAAAAACTTCCCCTTCTTTATACTTCTCTTCCCTTATACTTCCCCTCCGCTATACCTCCCCTCCTTCATACTTCCCCCTCCGTTATACTTCCCCTCCGTTATACTTCTTCCTTCGTTATACTTCCCCTGTTTAATACTTCCCCCTCTTCTTCTTCTTTTTTTTACGTTTATCTTTACTTCTCTTTAAGGAAGTTTTCGTTGGAAGCTCTTCAAACTAGTACTTTTTTATGCCGAGGCGCCATTTTCAGAATATTTGTTAATAAATAAAATAACCATTCCGTATTGTACCTAGTAGCTATTTTGAGTGTTTGAAATTTATCAACTAGCTATTGGCGTTTATTAAAAAATTAATGAAATCTACCCAGTTTATAGTGTTGAAAGCGACGTTCACTATCTACCCGACTATTGACATGTCCGGAATATATTCCGAGCTGAAAATCACGTTAAAATTAATTATTTCCGAACCCGTTAACGGCTTTTCTCGCTAAATCAAGAATATAGGCGGGGGAAATGGTATGTTTTTTAAGGTTTAAATTGGTATTAAATGTATAATTAGAGGGTTCGGGAGTCTGAGGATTTTTCTCGGCATGGTGATTAATAATGTGAAGATGATTGTAGTAATCAATGGGATAATCAATGAAGAGACGATTATAACTGGATAGGTTCTGCATCTGTTTACATCCATTAACATAATTTGAGGTCGTTATTCATGTTATTTATTGGCCGGAGTATAAAGCATTGGTTTAGAACGATAAAGAAAAAATTTTAGGGTACTTTTTTGAAAATTGGTGCCAGCCACGACTTCACCTAAATCAAGCAACTCTACGGAACATCACTAAAAATTTTCTGTCAAAAAGAACCTCCCCTAAAAGCGCGAAAGGAGGGTAAGTTTTTAATTGTGATTTCAAGACCTTTAATACGGGAAAAAACCGTGATGATGAGGTAGCAACGCACAACATTATTCCAGCAAATATTTTCATATTTGTACACTCGAATTGATTGAAAAATGAGGCTCGTTGGCATTGGTAAGGGAGGGAATCAGCTTTTAAAATTACAAAAAGAATTCTGATGGGCGTGGGGGATCGATTGTATATTCGAAATGAGAAAAATGTTTGTTTTAGCTCATCATCGTGTACAAAAAAAAATTAATTTTTTTCCCTCATCGATAGGCCATCGAATAGGACAATAAATCCGAGGATAAATTATTTATATTTCATTTTTTGGTCAATATTAAAAAGAGAAAAGGGGTTTTAATTGTGAAACATGTTGGTTTTTCGTCTTTGTTCGCCCTGACAGCCCATTTTTCCGATATTATACGGAATTGCGAGCCGTTTTCGAAAAATAAAAACGCAATTTTTATAATCGGCCGACGATTAGCAAGGGGATTTTTGTAAAACTGATTCTTCAGGGTTAATTGGGCATTTTTCTAAAGCTATTTTTCTTTTTAGATATCATTTTATCCAAAAATTTAAAGGACATTTTAAAAAACGTATGATAAAACCCTGGTAATCTCCCCAGCAGATAGAGGAAAAGCCCCTAAGGTTTTCTCTACTAAAAAATTGATTAAGTACCTCAAAAACTCAGTGTTTCTGCCAGAAAAACGGAAATTATTGCCTCAGATTCGGGTTGAAGAAACTAGGCAACCTCTGGAAAAAATTTTTCTTTGGCGTTGGAGGGAAAAGGGGGCTAAAAATTCAAGCGTTTCCATCTACCCTATATCACCCCTCCCCCATAACGCTATTTTAATAACTAATAATATAGAAAAATGTTTTTAAAAAGTGTTTTAAAAAATAATTCACTTTTTCGCGGGTAATTTATGCTCCTGGGGCCAAAATAAAACGATTAACTTGATTTGAAAAGCTCGTGTCGGTTTTAAAGTGGTCAACGAGTGGCTCGGAGGGGTGGCGCGGGCGTGTAAAGGTTAATGAGGTGAAATTCGGTTCGGTTAATCCGAGAGGGACTCCAACCCGCCCTGTTAAACAGAGATAATACGTATCTACACCACTCTGTTTAAAATTTCTAAACGGATTTTATCTATTGGCCACTCTCATTAGCATCGACACCTGTGGATTTCAGAACGCGTTCCACCACGTTTTTAAACCCATTCATACTTAGAGGTTAGTCAAAATATTTTTCCTCTTTGAATTAAAAAAAATTTAAGTAATCCTTCTTCATTCCTCCTTTTCTAGAATTATTATGAATTTGAGTTTTTTTGTTTGTTTTTTGTTATTTTTATTGGATTTTAAATGTCGTAAGACAAGAATCTTTAAGAAAAAGAATCATTTTCGACTAGAAAAAATAAACATTTATCCACAAAGGTTCTCAACCTTGAAAGAAAGGAAAAAAGGGGAAAAAGCGACAAATAAAAAAAAAAGAGCAGCATTCTTTTCAATTTACGATCTTCTGAACTATAAGCATTAAATTGTCGCAGGTTTAAAAAATTATTTTAGAAAAGAAAAAAAAATGACATAAAATAATTTTTAAACTTTCCAATTTTCATTACTTTTTGTAAAAAAAAAAATTTATCAAAACCAAATGCTTTTGATTGGGGCAAAATATTTTTGAAAAAGCTGGAAGATAAGGACAAAAATGGTAACATTAGCGGACAACCGGGGATGGAAAATGAAAAGGAAAAAAAAGACAACGGGAAAAAATTGAAATTGCGGATGGAAATTCAAAAAGCGTGCCCTCGTTCGGACGAACGGAGTTCATTTGGAATATCTGACTAATTGCTCCCAATCAAACATCAATCACAATTCAATTTTTTCCCTTTTTTTCTCTCTCTCCTCTTTCCTCATTCCCTAACCAGGCTCCACCCCTGCTCTTCCGCAAGCAGACCTAACAGGCACGTATACTTGATACTTTTTATTGTGATTTATTTTTCTCCCCTATTCCCTGAATCATATTCCGCTTAAATCAATATGAGATGAAAGGTTCATTGACGAAATGGAAAATATGAAGATATAAGCCTTGCAAAATTAATAAGAAAAAAACACGTTTAAACAGCGACTTCCGCGATATTTTATTCATTCATGTAGGTCATCTAAGGTATAATATTATCAACGAGACGAATAATAAAATATTATGTTTTACCCTTTTTCTTCCGAGTTTCATTAATTTATAATTATGCTTTAGGTACAAATGCATTTCTCTTTTATTCCTCATTTATAAGACGAAGGGAAATCGTGTTTCTCATACAAAAAATAAAAATAATAACAAAATAAAAAATAAAGAATACTTAAATAATAATTATGAAGAGGGTCTTAAGAAGTTTTTCACGGCTTTTACAGCAAACCTCTTGACGGAATAGTACAATGAGATCCTATGGCTACTCATAATAATAGAGACTTTCATTAAGTTTTTATGAAAATTTATGCTTATGCATAAATGTAAATGTTGTTATTGAAACGGCGCGGCGTTAAAAAAAGGGCAAAATGTAATTTCCAATATTAAATTGCCAATAGTGAAACTTCATTAATAGATTTGAATCTAGTTACGAGGGCGGATGAATTTCGAACGTTTAATTTCTCGGAACCCCTTCCGTCACACCGGCTTCATAAATTAAATAAAACGTTGAGTCAGTAAACCTTATTGAAATCACGAAATTATATTTTATGCAATGGAATTAAACAGAAAAGTTACCGCCGTGTGGGGGGGAAACACTCAAAAGGCTTTTCTCTCATACACGATTGAACACTGATCTAATTAGAGAAGGGAGCCCGGTTTTTTAGATTTCATCATCGAATTAACGAAAAAGATTTGTAGAACGACTTTTAGCACAATCGATAAATCAATAACCTATAATTTAAAAGAGGAACTGGTCCCAAATTAATAATTTTCAACCCGGTTATTAAACAGAAGCACTGTTGGTTACAAAAATATATTCTTTTTTTCTAAAGGTTTTTAAGAAGGGGGGTCCTATAACCTTGATATTAATCACACGATCCTACGATTAATCTACATCGTGGAAGCCTTAATTACCTGAACGCGATCTCATCATATCCACTTTCCAAAAAAATAAAAATTCCTTTTTTCCTCCTTTTTCTACTCCATTTTTTAGGCTGATAACTTCGGTAGTCTCAAAACATTAATGATCAGCACCTGCGTCAGAGGTCACTAGAGCTTCCTGGGGAGCCCGACCTTCGCAAATTTCATCGGACGACGATTCATTTGAACAAGCATCTAATTTAAAATGGTGACATTAAATTGAGTGGCAATGATATGGTATTAGGTTGAATGTATGTTTTGATTTCATTAAGACTGAAAGGAGAAATGAAAACGACATAATTCGGATAGAGCGGTAGAAACGCGATCAACGTAGGAATCCGATTTAATTATAGGGAATTGTTCGTATCCCCTGAATCCGGGCACTTGATGCTGATGACGGTGATCACGGATATAGGAGATCGCGGCTCGTTTCGGACACGGAGGGGGTGAACAAATGCCGAGGAGATACCTACGTTTCCCCTCTTGATTGCCCACATTTGATTCGCTCGCCCTCTGATCCGAGAGATTTTGGACGAAACTATTTCGAAAACTAATATCTAAACGATTAGTCACGTAGTTAATATTGGTATTATTCTCTCGGTTTACTATGTGCAGCGGGATTTCGACTTCGAAATCGTTCAATTAAAACGATATGGAATATTTGATTGACTCTTACCCTGCGTAGTTCGCAGAAACTAAATGAAAACTCAAAAACCCTTTTTTAAAAAAATGATTTTTTTCTGAAAAATAGGTAGCTGTCCTAAGCGCATACAAGGTGTCCCAACTAAAGTGGACCAGCAACATTGGAAGGTCGAGTTTAGTCGGGTGGGGTGCGAGAATGTGCCCTGTTTATTTATCGATGGGATAGCTAGGGCCAACGTTCGGCTCGGAAGAAGTGACGGTTTCGAAGCACTCCATGGCTTCCTTAAGTCGATAGGAACTTGGCCAGATAGCGTGCAGCATATGAGAGTTTTAAGTTGATTTGACTATTCATATGACCTCTTTAAACTACTTTAAAAAATGCCAAATTTAGGACTAAATGCCGTAAAGTTGCTGGTCCTGTCTAGTTGGGACACCCTGTATATATAACATAGCGACCAACCTAAGCTCATCTACATTGAGATAGTGGTTTTTTAAAAGAAAGCCTGGAAAATAAGTTCTAAGCTGCCCTTGTTTATGAAGAAAATGTCTCAAAGTCAAGGTTTGATGCAGACAAGGTATGAAGAGAAAAAAAATCCTGTTCAATAGCAGACGGAGATTGGACATATTTTATTGACGCCGTTTCACTTCTCTCATTCAGAAAGCATAAAGAAATTAGATGGCGTAATGAAATTAGCGATTCTTGATCATTGAGGTCCTTTTGAATTCTCGAGACTCTTTTTAAAGGGTTTCACCCCTTCGGGGCTCATTTGCTCCCCGGTGAGACGCGTATTAGTCCTTCAATTGAATATTTGAACAGATGTCGATCCTTTCGGCACGGGGGCAACCGTCCGTTTAAATAGTCAGATACGCAGCATGCTATTCATAAAAAAAACGCACTTTTCAATCGCTTTATAATCATTAATGTCGTCTCAATGCTTTTGTTGTTTAATTGGCGTCCTGGAGAGACGATAATAACCCCCGGTTTGCGTCAACGAGCCCGGACAAAAACTTAATTGTAATATAGAAGGGAAGAAAAATTATAATATTTAAACTTTTTTTTTTGTAAAGTTTTAAGTCCCTTTTACGTAATTAACGTGGATTCTTGACTTAGCAAGTTGGGCCATATTTTCTCATCGAAGAAGACGGGCATTGATCTTATTAACGCTTCACCTTTTTGACATCAGCCTTTAATGAAATGATCTACTCTTCGTACCTGCATGTAATTAGTAGGGTCTAGTGTCAACTTTTCCCCTCTCCCTGATATATAGTCGAGGTAGAACCCCTCCTCCTCAGGTTCGGCAACCCCTTTCCCAGAAGCTCTTCTGTTCAAAAGTCCCATAATTACTTTGAAAGCTCCCTCCGCATAAACTTTGATATAAAATGAATGAAATATTTTAAAAGAAAACATATTGCGGGAAAACCGAAACATAAAACAAAAAGATCAAAGGATTTTTTTAAGATCCTTGTTTTTCTTTTCTTAAGGAAACACGTTACAAAAGTTTAAGTAGACGTTAATTGGCCGGAGTTAAAGAACAAAAAGATTTTTTTTTTCTTCACAACCCCTTTTTCGACAAAGGTTCAACAAGAACGGCTTTGTCGTCAAAAACCGCTTCGGGCAACTTAAAAAGCCCTTAAAAACAATCCTGGTTTTCTTTTAAACATTTCAATTTTTCATGAACTCTTATACCTATTTAAAAGTTTAAAAAAATTGATTCTGATTGAGATCGCGCGATTTTAGTTAAAAGCAGGTTTGAATTTTTGGCTTAAAATACGTAAGTAGAAAAAAAAATTATAAATTTTTGTTAAAATAATTTTTTCTTGGTCAATTTTTTTTTTTTTAGGTTCGTATGAAGTAATTTTATTTGACGTCGGGTATTTTTTTAAGCGAGGCAACATGTTCGTTTTGGTATAAAACCTGTGACAACAGCTCCAAAGTACAGCGCCGCTCTGGTCACTAATTAAATAATTCCCGATGCGGAAAAAAAATTAAAGGACGTTGAAAGCTCCCCCTCCTCCACCCTTGAACGTCCAAAAAAAAAGTCATTCCCCTGGCCGGTGGATCCCGCGGGACGAAAATGCTTGGACAATGTAGAAAATCGAATATGTTAAAGTGGGGCTCTGTCCGAACGGGCCGGGGGGGGGGGTCTCGTCGATGCTTTCAAAGGGGTGAAAAGGCCCCAATCAATGAGTCATGGATTTTAATTTAAATTAAGTGAAGAGGATGGAAGCCGAAGAGGGGTCGGAAGGAGGGATGAAGCCCACCCCCGTTAATTATGAAAAAAACGTAATTGCATCTGCTTTAGCCGGTGTGAGTCCTGGAGCCGGGGGGTTAAACAGACAAGTACGAAAGAGGGGCCCTCGGCTTTGCATATGATTAGCGACTCGGGGCTCGAAAAAAAAAAATAAAAAAAAAAAGCCAACCCTTTTTTTTCGGGAGGGAGGACCGCGAGCAAAAAAATCAACTCGGAATGAATTAAAAAACAAAAAAATAATGTTAATTTCTCTCCTCTGTTATTCTTGTTTGTGTCATTGTGTGCGTTCGTCGTATTGAATTTCACACTGGCCCTTGCCCTTTTTTTTTACCCTCCTCTCGTGTGAAACCCGGTTACAAGCCTGGAAAGGGGGTGAAGTTTTTTTAAAAACGCAAAGGGGGGCCTTTTTGCGAAAAAGTCACTCGCGATTAAAACACTTCCCAATTCGAAAGGCATGACAAGTGGCCAAACTTGAATTTCCTACACTCATAAATATTTATCTTATTTTTGTTTTTTAGTCAAAACCTTCCAACACTCCCTTCTAATTCCTATCATCGAAAAACCCGCGAATAAAATATATAGGGTAAATATTAAAAGACTTAATCACTTTTCTGCGGTCGCATAAATATGAGGATAAAATATTAAAATCCCACAACTTAATCAATATTTTTAATTAAATAAAAATTATGACTATTTATGTGGTTTCAAACCCACATATTCACAACGAAAAAAATTCAGATTAATTAAAATCGAGAGAAAATCTGGCTCTGACAAAAACTTTCTCGAAGGAGAGGAATTTTTTTTTCTTTTTGAAATTTTGGTCAACTGCCCAAAGTTCTCCCTTCTTTCAAAAATAATCTGAACATGGAGGGTGTTACAACAACTTCTTTTTGAGAAAGTTTAAATGTCGGTATTTCAACGGAAAATTTTTAAAACTAACCTAAAATAAGATTTTTTTGAAAAAGAAATGTAAACAAAAATTTAAAAAATCGCAAGAAACCTCAAATTCCACCACCTTGCTCAAAATTCTGATAATTTATTTTTTTCTGCCATAGAAGTTCAGGTTATATTTTATTTTATTAAAGATTTGAAATAATAGACGATAAATTTGAAGACTAAACGAATGTAGGAACGTCTGAAGAAAATATCATTCCGGGCATCACAGAAGAGCTGAAATCCTTCATGTTGATCTCATTAAAATGTAAATTAACCAGAGAGTTTAATTATGTCCAAAGACCGGATTAATTATATTCTTAATTAAAATATAATTACATGGCGGAGCGGTTGGAACCTGATTTAAATCTTATTTCAGGAAAGTGAAGGGTTGTGAAGAGGGGAGTACAGAGGAAGAGAGGCGAGAGGGAGAGAGAATTATATAGTATCAACTTATATACCTTTAATCCTCAGGCATTAAACATTTTATTCAGGAGGAAAAGGTTTAATTTGAAAAACTACACGCCTGAATAATATCACAAGGCGACCGACAAATTTCGACGCATAAAAATATTTGAAATCTTTTACTTTATGGGATCAAACGTTTAATTTCCATAATGATAATATGACGAAGCAATTATTCATTTAATGGCATGTCATAATCGTTAATTATTATAAAGTTGTTCGTATTCATTTTTTTCTTGAATAAGCTGTCAAGGTTTTTTCTTTTTTTCTTCAAATTTAATAGCTATTGACTTTAATGAATGTAATTTTCATAAAAGAACTTTGTGAAGGACGAAAGTAGTTTAATATTTTTTTAACAAATTATATTTTTGTCGAGTGTTTTAATTTTTTCTTTGTAGATGACCTCACACTCGTGGGTGCAAATCATTAAAACCATCAGAAGGAGAACCAAAAAAAAAACACAAAAATCCCGGTAAAAAAAAACGCTATTTTACTCCCGAAATTCAAAAAAATGGAAAAGTTAGATTTCTTTTCTTTCGTAGAACGAAAATGCACAAATCGTCCGATTTATCCCCAGAAAAATTCAAATCCCTTTTTAAATATTACAATAGTATTTCGAGGAAAAGAAATCTACCTAAAATGATTTCACCTGATTTTCCCGGTCAAATCAAATATTATGAGTAGGGCTGTGAATTATATGCATTTGCATATTCTCCTGGTCAATCAAACCACCTAATAATATCAAATGAATGTGTTTTAAGGCATTTGGAACAAAATTGAGTTAATTTTATTTGCATATTAGTGCATATTTGGCCATAAATACATATTTTTGCATATTTGAACTGCAATTGCATATTCGTCCGGCATATATTGAAGGGAGGAACAAAATTGAAAATTTTCAAACATTTGGAAAAAAATTCTTTCATGAAAATGTGTGTTTTTGTTGGCCCAAATGCAGATTCATCTATTTTTCACTTCCCATGAACTCCTGATCGAATTATTGCTTTTCTTAGAATAAGTTAATCCGGTACAGTTCTCTCTCCTTCAAATACTTGGAATATTGATTTTATGACTTATTTTTCCCTTCCCTCCTGTCATTGCTTAACTATCATTTCATGGCTCAGTTCCATTTCTCCTAGGTCAATTTTAACGGATTTTAGCGCAAAAAACGCTAAATTTGACACTTTTTAAAAGTTGTCCAAAATCGTCATATGAGTACTCAAATCTACTTGAAATTTTGCGTAGATTACGAATATGAAATAAAAATAGGGGTTCTCATTTGAAATAACGAAGTTAGGTTGTGTCTGGTACACCCTGTATATCCAGGCGCATTTTAAACTACACCATCAAATTCTTTGATTTAAATTAAGGGGGGTTTACATTTAACTTTTTTCATAAAACCACTTTTTAACGCTCTCCCAGACGTATGCCATGTGTTTCCGGACACCCTGTAGTATGTGCGATTTTTAAAATTTATTTTAGATAGTTAAGATTTATGCATATTTCTGGATTTTAGTTGCATATTTTACCCTTATTATTTGCATATATATGCGCATATTTTAAAAATTTTAGTGCATATATTTCACAGCCCTAATTATGAGTTATGATATCACAAGCGAATCAAATCTATGGCATCCAGCTGTTCAAAATCTACTTTTAATCTTCTTTTCTATCCGCGCATTAACAATATCGAAGTTGCAACAATTGAAATAGGTATTAGAATTACGAAAAACTGCTTCCGTCAAGAGGCGTAACTTAGTATGAAACCTTTCCTTCATCCTTCTGCAGATCAAAGAGTGATGCTCTGATTGTGGGGACTCCCGGAGATTTCCCCTTCGTATTAGTATAATCTCACCCATTAGAAACAATTGAGCGTTTTCGTTTTCTCACCCTTTGGCACCCTTTAAAGACAGCGAGGCTTCATCACGAAGTATTGTTCATTACATCAACACGCGTTAACTAAATCCATAATGAAGTATTCAGCTGTTTGGCATATTCCATAGAAGAAAGCGGATAAATTATTCGAATATAATATATTCACAGCTATATTATATTAAATTCCGAACTTTGGGTTTCGGGTCGCTATTTTAGTGACATGATGCATGTTTAATCAACATAGATCCGTGTTTTCCTAAGCCGTCAAGCGAATCGACAACTGAAGCCACTCGAAAAGCGTGCGGGGAGAAAACAAACCCATTGGGGAACAATTGAGCCGACACTAGACAAAATAGAACCCTTCCATAGATAACGGACAGTTTGAAATATTTGACGTTATTAGCATGAGAGGCCTCCCCACGTCCTAGACACCCTACTCCGTGTTGACGTTCATAGAACCGCTTTGTCCCTAATTGACGCTTCCATCCCAAACACGGTAGAAGCGGATAATTATTATTTATTAAAACGCATTGTCATAGTCAACTCATAGTATTCGGAACCCGATAGAATGTCAAACTAGGTATGTTTCAGATTAAATGTCACCACATTTCCATTTGAAATCAATTAATTTTAGTGCGTGTCACTAAATTTTAATTGATACATCATACCCATACAACACCTATGTTAACTATCTATTTTTGAAAGACCTTCTGATCTAAAAAAGCTTAAAACTACTATGTTCAGGAGCCCAGGTCGATTTTTTCGATAACGATAAGGCAAATCCTTCCACAATCCCTCGGGAACTTCAAATCGAAGTATCATTCTCCCTCCAAAGTTTTCTATTGAAAATACACCAAATCTACCTAAAGAAATCTCCGGAGGATCCTTCATTGCGCATAAAACAAAATAAAAGTTGCTTTGATAACGCACATCAAGTAAAACAATTAAGAGTAGGCAAGGGAGCCACGACAATATGGCGATATCACCCACCTGAGCCCGTAATTACCACTTTTACTGGATTTCTTGTTCCAAGGTCTTTAGACAGGAAAAATAAGAAAACATTTTTACCTACTTTCGGATGCTTTCCAAGTTTTATCCCCCGAGAATTAAACGTTTTACTTTTTTTGGTTTGAAATTTATCATAATACGAAAATAGAGGATGTTATCTACGAGAAAAAATAAAAAATTTCAAAGAAAGGGTTAGAAATTAAAACTTTTGAGAAAATGAATTGCCAATGACGGGAATAAAAGATGTGTAAATTTAAAAAAAATCCATGAAATTCTTTCTCTGAGGGATTTTTTTAAAAAAGTTATTGCAGTTATTTCATTATTTAATTTTTTATCCATGTTATCAATCATTAATTTAATATTCAACTCTATATTTTATATTTTCGAAATAAACGATTTGATTAAATATTTATAAATTTACTCTCATATAGGAATATATTTTTAATATTATACTTGATTGCGTTTTTCCCTCTCTTTTTTTATTATTTTTATTTTTTGAGGTTTTGATCATTAATAAAATGTCAACCATTAATTTAGAGAAAGAAAACCCTGTCCAATCATATAAATTAATATTTTACAAAACTGGGTCCCCGTGGGAGAAAAATGGACGAATCAACGTCCCTTTTGTTCATATTCGATACGCCTCAATCTTTTCTCAATCGGTTCTGATTGGGTCGCAATTTTTTTCTTTTTTTTTATGTAAATTCAAAACAAACTGAAAAGAAATATTCAAATAAAAGATTTTTATTTGAAAGAGTTAGAGCGTGAATTTTTTTAAACATGGAAATTTTGAAGCAAAAAAAAATTGTTTTTCTCCTTCTTTTTCTTAAAAAAATGCATTTTGAAAATGCAAAACTGGACAAAATGAAATACAAATCTCATCATTTATTATCCTTTAATTTGGAGGCAGTTGCGAAGAATATAATTAAAATTGTAGGAATGATGTATGAAATGCAAGATTGTAAAATTTGAAGTCGCTAACCTCAATTTTCTCAAGTTCTCTGAATATTGGTTAAAACCAATAAATAAAATAAACGGTTAAGACATTATAAAATCGTTAAAGGCGAGTTCGATCGTTTTCTGTGACTTTCTAAAACAATAAATCAGAAGAAAAAAATTTATCTGATAACGTATCTTAGGGGTTTCTCAACGTATTCGCACCGAAAGGCCCCCTCCCCAGAAGCAATTAAAGACTATAGAAACCTTTGGTAATTCACGTAGTCCGTAATGAGACGAAGAAACCCTTCAGAACCGTAATGAGAACAATTTATCTTCATTAGTATTCCCGGGGCCCCGAAACTAAATGGATTTGTTCGAAACTCCTTTTTAATTATTTTTAATATTTCACAATTAAATTTTGAACAAATTCCTTTTTTTGTTTCACTTTTCTGTTGGTCGATACGCGAAGGGGATCGCTATAATTATATCGAGAGATTACAGTCGAAGTAGATTAGAGCCGGAATAGATACAAGGGGTGTGCACTGTCCGGCAAATCCATTTATAACGAACGTTCCCTAGGATTCCCTAGTCTACGAATCAATGCCGTAATTATTCAACTAATAAGTTTCGACATACACTGAAACAATCCTCCCGTTCAAAATTTAAATGCGATTTTTCACTATTTGTTGTCGCCTCAAAATTAACAGGCTGTAAGCTCAGCCCAGAACAAGAAATCTGCGCTTAGTTACGAAAGGTTTAAAATTCAATTGAGGCCGTGGAGACTGATGAATTTCGGGGAAACGGCGAAAGGCATTCGGACAACGGCGGGAGAGGAGATTTCTCGGAAAGAACAGAAAAACTCCTGAAAATCTGGTAAAAGTGCGTCAAAATAAAGTAAGCACAGCCCGAAAGCCTGTGGGTGTAATAAGTTCGGGCAAAAGAGCGAACAAATCGCCATAAATTGGAGGATAAAATCATTTTTTTAAACTCTCAAAAGCGGCTAAATTTAAGGAGTTAATTAGTTTGAAGAGCTTCCAACGACAACGTAAAAATATAGGAGGGGGAAGTATAAGGGAGACGAAGTATAACGGAGGGGGAAGTATAAAGGAGGGAGTCTCCTGTAGCGGTTCGCTACCATATGTTTAATATATTATTGAAATATAATTCATATGAATTGATCAAACAACTTATTTCAACCGAAATATTTATTCTTCAACAATTTGGTGACCCCTACGTAAGAACGTAAGTTTTTCATAATTTTTCAACGTCAAGACGACGATACGATTTTTGACTATCGATTTTTTTCGTACATTTCGTTTTTTTTTTTCGTAAAAAATGCAGCAACAACAACAACACATAAATGTTTCGTTGCCTACATTTAACAGGGACTATCCGGCTACCTGGTTTTTGCGAGTAGAAAGCTTGTTCCGGGCTAGGAACATTAACGAGGATCAATTAAAGTATGACTTATTGGTCATTTCCCTACCGGAGCAGGTGCTGCAGGATGTTGAAGACATCGTCTTGCATCCACCGGAAAACGAAAAATATACGACTTTGAAGCGAGGTTTACTTGCTGAGTATTCGCTATCTCAAGACACCTCTTTATTGACGATTCTTCAGGGTCTGCAACTGGGGGATAAGAAGCCTTCCTTCCTTTGAAGGAAATAAAGCGCTTAGCACAAGGAAGGTTTAACGATGAGGTACTGCGCACACTTTGGCAGTTCCAGCTGCCACTACCCATGGTTCATGTGATTGGTACCGGAGGGGAACAGGACTTGTCCGTTTAGCCAAACGCGCAGATGAGTATGCAGATCGAGAGCTGTTACGGAAGGAAAATCGTATATGTGCCATAACCTCTCAACCCATCGCAGCAACGAATCAAAGCCATAGTCTCGACAATTCGCAAGCAAATACTCAGTCTCAAGTAATGTCCAAACGTTCTAAGACCGAAGGACACAAACGCCACTCATCATCGTTCAATTCATCGTCAAAGTCGTCTAAATCTGAACTTTGTTATTATCATGCGACGTACGGTTCAAAAGCTCGGAAATGCGTTTCATCATGTAATTATTTCCTACCTCGTCAATGAACATACAAGACACACTCAATACATACACTCATCAGAATCATCTTAAACGTCCCGCATCAAATAGGAAATCAATCCTAAAGGCAAATTCTGTTTTTATCATTTCAAATTTGGAAGAAAATGTCGACCAGAAAAATGCAAAAAACCGTGTGAGTGGTCTGATACACACCCATCAAAACATCAAAATCACAAGAACAAAGCATTCTTCTTCTCAATCCAAACAAATTAGCATGCTCTCCTATAATGTTCGTGGCTTAAAGTCTAAATTATTTCTCAATCATTTCACCAAATTTCTAAATCAATTCGATATTGTTTACCTTTTTGAAACATTTCTATTGCAAGAACCCCCTGGCCTCGGCAGCGTTTTTAAAGATTTTACATATATTTTTACTCCGGCTAAAAGAGACCTAAATCAGGGTAGGGGAAAGGGAGGTAAGATTCTGGCCTACAAAACCTCCTTATCAAGTAACTTAAAATTAACAAAGAAAATGGGTGTTGACTTAATTGTGTTGCAGGAAGGAAATGCTGTGGTTAACATAATTCCTATTTATCTTGGTTCCGCATGGGAATCGGACTTTTCTGACTTAAGGGCTCTCCTCGACTCTTATGACCTGGCTGTTGATGAGCAATTTATCCTAACTGGTGATTTCAACGCTAGAATTAATTCGCAACAAGCTCTCTCCAAGCACATCTCCTTAGGTAAAGATATTTCTCATAACCGTCGTTCCAAAGACAAAGTGATTAACGCAAATGGTACCAAGTTTTTAGATTTCTGTAGCGATTATAACCTAATTGTCCTGAATGGGCGTGTCCCCTCGGATAGTGAAGGTGAGTTTACTTTTATCAGCGACGCCGGTAGCTCAGTTATTGATTACTGTTGGTATCTATCGACTCTTCTTCAATCATATCTGATTTTGTTGTTCTTAATGAATCCTATTCTGATCACATGGCTTTGTCTTTTAAAATTTCTTTCTCTTTCTCCCTAGATCAGGACTCAGTAGTTGATCTCTCGCCCCCTAGGTTACGGTGGTCTGAAAAGTGTCTCAAAAGTTACAGGTCTAAGTTAATGCAAATAGCCCCTCCTTCAAAGGGTGTAGTTACAGAGCAATTTTTTGTTAATTCAATTTTAGCTTCTTGGCCCGCTCCGGCAAAGGTGTTCCCCCATACAGCCCCGAAAAATCCCTGGTTCGACTCAGAATGTTGTTCCTCTCGCAAGAGAGTTTTTCGCCTGCTGAACCTGTACCGGAAACTGAATAGCAATTTGGTAAAAGATCAATATTTAATTGCCAATAAGAAATTCAAGGCCCTTTGTTTAAAAAAGAAAAAAGACTTCTTCTCAAGTAGAATTACTAAGCTTATTAATACGAGAGACGCTAAAGAGTACTGGCTAATCGCAAATAATTTAAGAATAAGGTAGCAAATCGCAGTGATGCTATCCCCCTCAACGGATTAGTGGCTTACTTCCAGTCCTTATTAAATCCCCAACTGCTAGTTTCCCCTATCCAGTTTGCGGAGCCGCTAATTTTGGCTGAGTCATTGGACTGCCCCTTCAATTTACAGGATATCAAGGATGTGCTTATTAATTTTAAGGCTAATAAGACCCCGGGAGGTGATGGAGTGCCTTATGAGTTTTACCAGCATGCGCCGGATTCGTTTTTGGAGTTATTGCTAGGTTTCTTCAATAGTATCTTCGAGTCGGAAGTGGTGCCTGAGTCATTTGGTCATTCTATTATATTTCCCCTGTTCAAACAAGGAGATCCGTCGGATCCTGCTAATTACAGAGGAATATCTTGCATCAACTGCATAGCAAAAATTTTCTCTGGGCTTTTGCTTCGTCGTATGGAGTCGTTCGTGCAAGAAAACAAAATTTTGAGTGAATTCCAAGCGGGTTTTAGAAAGGGTTATTCTACTACAGACCATATATTCACCTTGCTTAATCTAGTGAATCTTCAAATAGCCAGTAAAAAAAGAAAACTCTATGCTTTCTTTGTAGATTTTAAGGCTGCCTTTGATTCTGTTGACAGAAGAGCGCTTTGCTATAAGCTGTACAACTTAGGATTTTCGTCAAAAATTGTAACATTCTGAAGGCGCTCTTTGCTCATTCTGCTTCTGCTGTCAAACAGCGAAACTCCGTTTCTGATTTCTTCCGTGTTGGCTCTGGCGTGAGACAAGGGTGCTTATTGAGTCCGCTTCTTTTTTCCCTTTTCCTCGACCTTCCAAGCATTTTGGATTATGGTGTTTTTGCGGGGGAGTGAGAATAAAAGTCCTAATGTACGCTGACGACATAGTAATTCTTACAGATTCCGCGGTAGCCCTTCAAAAAATATCGATATTTTAGAGCGCTATTGTACGCATTGGAATCTCAGTGTTAATTTAAATAAATCCAAAATAATGATTTTTCGGCGAGGCGGCAGGTATGCAAAAAATGAAAATGGTTTTATAGGGGCAATACTGTTGAGATAGTAAACCACTACAAGTATCTTGGAGTAACCCTAACGCCCATGTTGTCTATGGTTCCCCCTTAAAAAAGAAAATACAGGCTTCAAAGTATGCAGTCAACACGGTCTGGCCTAGCCTTCTGTCTAACCCTCTCATCACCCGGGCTGTAAGTATAAGCTTTTTTTATCAGTATGTCGTTCAATGCTCTGTTATGCTTGCCAAGCTTGGGGGTTGAGAGGTTCGAGATTATGAAATTTTTCATCGATTCTTTCTAAGAAAAATTTTTCGTCTCCCGTCATTTACCCCTAACTACATGTTATACATGGAAACCTTAGCCGACCCACTCTTCCTTTTCACCCTAAAACTACATTTATCTTATGTCAGCCGAATCCTTACTTTGTCAGATCAGCGTCTGGCCAAAATTACTGCCCTTGAAATTATGAAAAAAAATCTATCTTGGTTCGCCTCGCTGAATAAACTCGCCTTCGATCTTCAGGTAAACTTCAACTTCTCTCTCGATAATACCGAATCCTGGATATCGTATTACCCTTCCCTAGCTGATGCCATCCGTAGCGAGTACCGAGACCTATTTACTTACCAAGCCCTTTCTTCTGATAGGTTTGTCCTATTCAAGCCTTAGATTTATCCTTATCCCCCTTAGAGCTCTCCCTTCAAACTCCTAAAGTAGAGTCCCCCTTCTTGGCATGTTGGTTTGCCAGACTGAGGTGTGAGGCGTTGTTCCTCAACAGCTGTCCTTACAGAACGAGTGAGGAGGAAAAATGCCCGCTATGTAATTCAGGGGACAGGGAAGACATGTTTCACTTTCTAGCCGAGTGCTCCATTCTCTCCGAGTTCAGGAGGAGCTATTTGGGGTCCCCGAAGTTAAAAAGATCCGAATTGATTTTGAAATTAAACTCATTAAATTGCCAAGACCTAGTGAATTTTGCAACGAGAGCCTTTAGCTACAGGAATGACTATGTTGATTTGTTCAATAAATTGTAATAAATAAGTAAAGAGAGAAAGAGAGAAAAAGAAAATTTTGTGTGTATATAAATTATATATAAATAAGCAAATTTAATAAATAATAATAAGTTTATTCATAATTAAAAAGGAACGTTTTAAGTTAAAATTTACCGAACTCCAGCAGACGGTTAAAAAACCATGCTGTTTTTACCGAAGCAAATTGTAAATCTTGTATATTTAAATGTAAATAAAGGTAATTTTTCATTCATTCATTCATTCATTCACAAGAACAAAGCACAAGAAACTTCCAATTAACATCGTCCAACTCAAGA